>KZ505651.1:1348853-1406315 GCA_002844005.1 Limosa lapponica baueri | reverse complement strand
CTTTCCAGGGATGGAGGTGAGGCTGACCAGCCTGTAGTTTCCCGGGTCCTCCTTCTTGCCCTTTTTGAAGACTGGGATGACATTGGCTTTTCTCCAGTCCTTGGGCACCTCACCTGTTCTCCAGGACCTCTCAAAGATGATGGAGAGTGGCCCTGCAATGATTTCTGCCAGCTCCCTCAGCACTCTCGGGTGTATCCCATCTGGACCCATAGACTTGTGGATATCCAGCCTTCTTAACTGTTTTCTAACTTGGCCTTCCTCCAACAAGGGAAGATCTTCCTTTGTCCAGACTTTCTCTGATTCCTCCAAAGTCCATGGCTCCTGAGGGGTGGCCTGAGCAGTAAAGACTGAGGCAAAGAAGGCATTCAGCAACTCCGCCTTCCCTGCATCCTCTGTTACCATGGCACCTGACTCATTCTACAGTGGGCCCACATTTTCTTTAGTTTTCCTTTCGCCTCCAATATAATTGAAAAACCCCTTCTTGTTGACTTTGACATCTCTTGCCAATTTTAATTCCAAGGAGGCCTTGGCTTTCCTTGTTTCTTCCCTACATAGTCTGACAGCATCCTTGTAATCTTCCCAAGTGGTCAGTCCCTTCTTCCACTTGGTGTAAACTTCCTTCTTCCACTTTAGTTTTTTCAGAAGCTCCCTGCTCAACCACACAGGTCTCCTGTTTCCCTTGCCCGATTTCTCGCTCCCAACATTCCCTGCGTGACAGCTGCAGCAGCACCCTGCCACCACCCTGCTGGGCTCCCAGCAGTCCCGACTCCAAGGGCTGTCACGTTGCAGGGCGGGAGAGCAGAAGGACTCGGTGTGTATGCATCTTTGGTCCTGCGAGGCTCTGCCAGGGGCTCCCACGATGGTGAAGTTTCAGCCTTTTCAACTTCCAGCAGTTTGGATGCCTCCTGTGTTTGAAGCTGCTGGAACCACATCAAACGGCCACGAGCAAAGAATGCCGTCGAAGGATTTATTCAGCCTGGATATGAGTGTTGCTGATGGGAGAGAAGGGAACAACAAAGATTTCTCAGCCACCATTGTGATCTACCCATTTAAAAATAAAATTAAAAAAAAAAAAAAGAAAGGAACCTTTACTATCAAAACCATTTGGCTGAGCATTTTATTGCAGACCCTGAGCAAGTTCCAAACTGCCTGGCTTACATAAATACCTCTGCCACCAGTGGGCCTTTGCAGAAGGAAAATGTTTATAATTGAGTAATAAACCTTAATAAGCGACAATCATGAGATACAATATGTTTTTTAAAAGCCAAGTGTCAGACTTTTGAATTGAAAACTTACAACTGGAAATACTAATTTCCAAAACAGTAAGTAGATTAAAACATTACTGCAATTAAATGAGTTTCACATTGGTACAGTAATGCACTTGTGTATAAATTTAATAAATTGTATATTTTTCTACTTAGGGAAGTTGATTTTTGATAACAATCTTTTTTTTTTTAGTTCATTTTCTTTTTTCCGTACTTTATTCTAGATTCAAGGAAGAACATCAGTCCAATATATTTTCATCTTCCTGTTACGTTTAGTGCATTCAAGAGAGAGTAAAAGCCCAGTCCACTAGCACATTTACACTAACTAAATATATCCATTTTAAAAACTAGTTTGTGCATTAAACCAGTACAACTTCCCCTTCCCTCTCCCTATCTAATCTCAGTAACATCTCTTTAAACTGGGCATTTCCACTGCCTTCTCATGCTGGTCTTTTACAAGAGGTGCAGGGTGATCTGGACCCCTCTGTAGGACTTTTCACAGTCCTGGGTGCTGCCCGTGCATTAGCACTGTGTCCTGTTACCAGGTTTAGGCAACACACAGCACTTTCCCTTCCTTGCTTTTGTTCTTCCTTCTTTGCTGCCGTTACAACAGGTGCACCTAAAGTGAAGGTGTAGAGAAGTTGGAGCCAGACTCTTCCAGGAGGTGCACAGTGACACGAAAGGAAGCAGCAGGCATAAGCTGCAACAAAGGATATTCCAATTCAGTAAAAGGGGAAAAAAGAATTTACTGTGGTGATGGTACCAGATGTTCAGGGGAGATACAGAGTCTCCATCCCTGGGGGTGTTCACACTTGCCCAAACACACCTCTGTGCAGCCAGATGCAAGCCCTGGGAGCAGGGGCAAGATTTGTGCAGGGGTTTGGACCAGGTGACCACCCAAGGTGCCTCTCAACTTGAATTACCCTACAGTTCTGTAATGGCCCTTAATGAAGGGACACAGACAGGTTTGTCTGGGATCTGTAATAAGACCACAGACAGATATGCACTGTACCTACTGTCTATGTGCTAGTTCCACACATCATTTGGAGATAGGTTTGAGACAACAGATAAAGCCATCCATGTCAGACAAGTCTGACAGGAGTGATTCCCTCAGACCTGTTTTGTTTTTTAAAGATACTTCACAGTTCAGTTCAGTTCTTGGGCTTCACAAACATGTCCTATAGTGCTCAGACAAAACTTTTTCTCCCTATCCCCACTTGAAGACACCTAGAATTGGAAACAAGGATGTGCATGTCCAAAAGACATCCTTTACCAAATGCCTTTGCATTTTTAAACAGCACTGTTAGTTTAAGGCACAATTTGACCATAATTTTCTGTGCTCTGCAATAGTCATAATCTCAAGTGTCATTAATGATCTGCTTCACATACAGCCATACTTTGCACGGCCATAATCTTTGGGACAGTAGAGTTTCACCAGTTTGTTGCCATCTTCCCTGCTAGACACTGGCTCAGAGCAGGAAAAGGAGGAAAGTGGACGGCAGAAAGACGGGGCAAAAAAATTGCCTACCAGAATTTATAACACTTAACTTTTGTTTAAAAAAGGGACAGGTGAAATCAAGAGTTGCTGGCTTGGCATTCATTTCACCTGAGGACTAAAAGAAACATTCAAGCAGGACTGTGCTTGGAAGGGGAAGAGCAGCAACAAATTAATGAGAAGACAGACAGGAACCCGAAATACCACCCCAAACCCTCCTGCTTTTCCCTCTAACTGGTGGCCACTTACCTCTCATTTCCCCATGCAGCACACAAGGCAAATAACCTCTCCCTGCAGTGCTTTCTTTCCGCCTGGTGAGAGCCACAGTACTACAATACCTAAGTTTCAGTTAGTATTTCATGCTAGTTTGGAAATATGTCAGGGGTTTTTGTGTATATAATATAAATACCTCCCACTGCAATTAGTCTCTGCTACTGGGAGAGGAACAGGCTGCATCAACATTGCTTTTGTGCTAAAGTGCTGCTGTAGTTTCAGTTCATCCTACAAATGTGGCATTGTCTCCTAAAATTACATTACTAATTACAGCTAATACACTCAAGCCCAGATGAATGCAACTTTGATCTGAGTAGCACCCCTACGCAATCCCTCTGGCATGCAAATGGCAATTACACAACAGGGCTCAAATACAGCTTGAAAGCAAAGATGTAAGGCCAATTTATTTAGTGCCCCTAGACTAAACAAGGTGCTTATTCCAGTGCCAGATTGTGATTGACTGAGATTTACTCACAAAACATTTCCCACTGAGAATGTGCGGCAAACTGCAATTATTACTAGTCCAGTTGGTTTAAAAGGGAGGGGAAAAAAAAAAAAAAAGTCCATCTTTAGCTGCAATTTTTGGCTGGGTTGCCTGACAGAAATTGACTGCCAGCTATAGCAGCAGAGCAGGGTGGAGGGAGTAGGTGTGGGGGTATGAAAACCAGAGCAAGACAGGTTTGGAGGGTGGCAAGGAACAACAGGAAGGAAAGAGAGAGAGGAGAGGAAGGGAGGGAGAATGTAGTTGAAAGGGGCAAGGGAAAAGGGAGAAAATAAGAGAGGTTAAAGGAATATAGAAAGCAAGTACAGAAAAGAGAAAAACAGATGTGAGAAAATGAAGGAAATTGAGTAGACAGGTCAAAAAATAAAATAGGACTAGCCAAAGACAGTTACCTTGAACACTTGCCACAGACAAGCTCACTAGGGCAAGAGCAGGACCACAGGCTTTCAACTTTTGGAAGGAGCCAGTTTAGGCTTCTTCTGCCACAATCAAGCACGTGAATTCCCCATTTCTCATATTAAACAGCTACAGGCATGAGTTCAAGAGCAGAGCTCTCCTCGGCACAGCTAGGAGAGAAAGCACTTGCCACGTGGCACCAAGTCCTAGACGCTTTGCGTGCGAGCTCTGCCACAAAAACCTGATTGAAAAAAAAAGACTTTGTTTAGGAAAAAAGAAATGCAGGGTCAGTAATTTAGCAGTACACTGTGACAGCACTAGAGAGCTGCAAAACAGACATACACATTTGATTAACAGGTATGTAGCAGTTATACGGGGGGGGGGGGGGGGGCGCAGAAATCAAAGGAACAGAACTTTTTCATTGCACAAAACCAGGGATAAGCTTTTCTGCACACTTGAGAGTTACAAGAGACGGTCACACGCCGAAACAAAAGGTTCTTTTTTATTGTCAGCAAGGAAAGTAAGTCATCCCAGACCTTTGGTTGATATATCAGAATAGAGCTGAGATGGAAAAGAAAAATTGACATTTAATTGCAAAAAAAAGTAAAGAAATCTGAAACCGTTTACAAATTCTTACTCGTTTGAAGAGACACCAAAAAATGGATTTAGAAGATACAATTGTGGTCTTGCATCGTTTAAGAAAAAAGCAACCAAACAACAAAATAAACAAAGACCAATTATGTCAGAAAGACTAAAGTGAACAAAATAGACACATAAGTTGTGTTTGCATTAACATGTACAGTGATGCAAAGCCAGCACCTTACTTTTTAACTCTGATTCACTCCTTTTAATTCAAATCTTATTTCGATGATTTAACATCCACATTTAAACACACCAAGATAAAGTCTGTGGCTCTCAAATAAAATACAGACTTAACCCATGCAAACAGAAGAATTATTCAAACATTGCAGAAAGGCACATAAAATCATCATTTGCAGTAAGAAAAATAATGCAGGTAGCACAAAAATATTGATGAAATTCAAGCCAAGCAGAAGTTATTTCAGTAGCAATCAAATGGCGTTTTTAAGCAGGAGTTAGCGACTGAACTTTACAGGAGTGTAACATCCTTCTGATGACTCACCCTAAGCTTATCTACTGAAATCCTGCATAAATATTCAAGGTAATTACTCCATAATCACTAAGTCATGCTGGCATGCAGGCCTAATTTGTTTTAAGAGAGATGAAAAATGTGAATTGTCTCTTCAAGCAAGAGATCAGGGCAGGAAACCCTAGGGGAAGGAGTTCAGGTTCTTATTTGTGTGCATTATTGTTTTCAAGTTAAATCAGTCAAATCAAGCTCAAGGAGCAGGTCTGACTGAACAATAACCTGGCTTCTCTCAGTTCTTTGGAGCAGTAAGTAGGGTTTCTTTCTATTTCAATCCTCACTCAGAACATCCTTTTCTTATAATTGATTCTAAAAAAAACAACAAACCCACAAACAAACCAAAACAATAAACAGGAAATAATTTTAATACCTTGATAATAGAATTCCTAAAGTAAAAGGTTTCCTTCCATAAACTTATGTAGAATTTACAAGATCAAAGAAACCATATACCTTTAAGCCATAATCTTATAAGGCACCCTTTACAACCATGGGTCCAGGCTCAGCAGGGCTGTGCTTGTATTAACTACTTTTAAGGCATCCATCACAGACAGAACATAAGTGTGTACATCAAACTTTGCCAGACGGGTCTCACCTCTGTGATTTAAATCCCTTCCCCCTTCCCATGCTGTTCTAAAAAACCTTGCTAAAAAAACAGCACAGGCTTTTACCTCACTTTTCCCCTGAATGAAGGAAGAGCCACCATGGGAGTTAATGTACTAAACTGAGTCCATTATCAAAATCCAGCAATGTTGTGCTGCATGTGTTGACTTTGCCACGCACTGAAATTATAATAAGAACAGGATGACTGTGGTGATGGCGCTGAACTGAAGAGCACTGGCTTCTGCTCTCCACTCTCATGCAAACTTGGGTAGTGAGCCTGGGCAAGGAACTTAGCAAATCTCCATCTGTAAAACGAGGGTAATAATTGACTTAGATCGGTCCGTTCAGGTCTTGAATGAGCAAATCCTCAAAGTCTGTGACATCCTGTGTGCAGGCAGTCATAAAGACACTAGGTACCTGGAAGGTCAGAGTTTGACAGAGAGCTGTTTTGAGAAGCATCTCTCTTCTGAAGTAAGGCACCCAGGACAAGAGGACTGTCAGTAACGTCAGTAACAAACACTGCATTCTGTGGTATTTTCCTGAGCCAAAAGCAAATGTTCCTGCAAAATATGCAATTAGCAAGATGCTAAAATTGTTCTGTGGCTATGAAAGTGCTCAGAAACATTCATTTTTAGCTCTCAAATTATTTGGGTAGACCTTTCAAGTGACTGCATAAACACAGTCATTGTCAGCTTCAGATTGGTGTGCCACCTTATTCCTATGGCTGTAAATCTCCCAAAACATTAGATTCCTTCTCATTAGCACTGGCAAAGCAGTCAAGATATTGTCACCACATACAGCTTCACAGCTGCACAGAGCTCCCAGATCCAGCCAAAGCCCAGAAAGTCTGAGGGGGGCAGAGTGGGTGCCCAGGCTGTGCAGGGGTGCCATAGGACGTGGAACGGGTGCTGGTGGCCGCTCAGTCCTATACAAGCAGCCATGGGACCAGAGATTACAGGACAAGACACTTCATCTCAGCTGCTGAGGAAGGAGTTAAGTGAGCACCTAAATTTGGGGTTAAACGCATAACAGATTTAGGATGGGATCTGTGAAGTGAATATAGTGCTTGGCATCCAAGAGTGAAGCAGCTTCCTAACTGAATAGGATCCATGGACCTCTCCATACCCCTCCTGACCCTAAAACTCAGAGTAGCTCAGGACTTCAGAAATGTGAGGGGAGATACTTTACTGATAGCTAGGTAAATCCCAAGTGCTTGAAAAAACACTTGATTGCTTTTACAGATTTCACCTGCAAGCATCCAGTTCTGAGGCCTGCAGCCACCCAAGTCGCAGCATTCAGCAGGCTGCACTGGGTGTTCATCCCCTCAGTGAGGGACCTGGTCTCCAGCTCTGTGGCTAACACAGACACCTGCCTATGCCTGTTCCAGTGCCTTTTCTAAGGACTCCTGGCCAATAAATGTTTCCCATAAAACACAGGACCAGGGTCAGGAAAAGTAAGCAAACCCTGGGACTGTCTCCTCCTAGCGAAGGCCCTAGTCACCAGCCCCCACACACTTCTCCTATGTTGAATTCCTTGTTGTGTCATGGTCTGGCTTCACATACACATCTCCAACCCCTCAGGTGAACACTCTAACCATCACTTTTTATAACAACAAGGAAGGACAGCAGCAAGCATTTTTTTGAAACCATGGGTTTAAGTAGCTCTGGCACCTCAACTGAAAGCAATGGCATTTTGCTCTGTATGAATGAAACTACCTCTCAGAACCCTAAGTGATGAGGAGGTTTATGTTTCCTGCATTTAGCTTCCTGGGCCAGCACGCTAGCTACTGTAGCTCTTCTTCTGAAGGTCCCAGACATCTTCTTAGATGTTTAGATCAAAGCTTAGCTTTGTTCATGGATGTAGTCATACACCCAGAACTGCCTGGTGCCAGGCTGGAATTCCCAGCAGGGTCTCAGGGAACGATCCAATGTGAAGTGCTGCTGAGCTATACATAAACTCCTTTTAAAACCCAGCTATTGTTCCAGCACATAATTCATCTTTTGCCACCCCTTTTTGTGTCTATCTGGGGACTCCTGAGAATAATGCTTCTAGAAAAGAAAGAGCAGAAGCTCCAAATTTTCTCAAGTCCCTGGGAATTTCTCCTGCAATTTAGTTCTTCCTCTAGGGTTAGAAGTCCCTCTCTACTCATATGTGCACATGATAAACATATGGATGACTAGGGAAAAGGGCCTAGCTTTCTTTCCTCTTAAATCACTTTTTCAGTGATCTTTTCAGAGAACCTAAAGAAGTTTATTTTTATCTCCCCTTTAAAACTCAAATCCAGTGGGACACCATGCAAGACGCAGCTTTGCTAAAAAATTGGTGGAAAGAGTTTCTCTCTGGAGAAGAAAGCTTTGCACATAGCGAGCGGTTTTTTTCCATCTCTCCCCCACCCCTTCCAATCTATACCAATTATTCAGTCCCGGAAAGCACCATGACTTTTACTTGGTTGTTCTTGCTTCCCGCTTGATCCGGGTCCTGTCAGCTATTTCCTGACGACTGCCTTGCAAAGGGCCACCTGGCCCAGCTGTGGCCAATCCGACAACTAATAACCAGCCAAAAGAGTTACAGCAGCTTGATGAGAATCATTCATGACTGCTATGCTCTACAACAGACCCAGCAGCAAGAGTGGTTTAGACTAAGGCCATTCAAAAATAAATGAGTGATCCCTTAGGCACAAAAGCTGTAGAGGAGATTCTGCCCTCCACTGCCTGCAAGGGTTTGAGGTAAGAGACTTTGTGTTGGCTCCCTGTGACAGTTTTGAGTCGTGGCATCAGGTGAGGCGGGCTACATTTCCGAACTGCAAAAGGGTGGAAGAAATCAGAGGTCTCCAGGTGGCCATGCCTGGAGGAAGGCATTCCTCAAGTCCCATGACAGCAGATTACATACAGTAGGCAAGTTGTGGTTTTTTTTCTCTAATAACTAACTATGTCCAAACTACTTCCATTCTCAGTGGAGAACATAACAATAGATACTACAGTTTGTTGGGTTTTTTTTCTTTATGAGAGGAAACAATTCTATAAAAATCTTTCAAACTTCAAAGACAACATGCAACAAATCCTGCTTTGACTTTGTGATTAACACATCAGAGAAACAGGGTCACAGCTAAGAAGGAGAGTGTTTGCAAGGGCAGTAAAGCAACGCTATGCAGATGGCCAGGCAGTGGGAATTAGGGAAGTGGCTGTTTGTGAAAGGTTCGAACCTGCTTCAGGACTAGGCAGGAAATATTCTGAGACACCAGCAATTGCAGATCCTTGGTTCATGTTCAAATCATCCCTGTGTTTTTTTGAATTAATTTTGTAACCAGGCTTTTTCTCCTGAGGAGAGGACCTTGTTAACCTGTGGCAATGGGTTTTGCTGCTAGCAGGAAGCAGAGAGAAGACATGTGCCTTGCCTAGGGCTATAATGAAGTTGAATCATCTTTAGTGGCAGCAGTGCTACTTTTATAAGTAATGATCAAATTTTGAAGGTGTGGCAGCTCCACCTTCTTGTCAACGACTGTGAGGGCTTTTTTTTTTTCCTCACGTTTGCAAACCTAAGGTTGCTTTTTATAGCTGCTGACTCAGCACAGTAGCTAAGCACGAGTGTCCAGCTCGAAGGCGCTGGGAACAAGAAGATGCACCCATTTGGTCTGTTTATTTTGAAAGCTTCCTCATTATTGTTGTTTTTGTTGGTTCAAGTACTGCAGGACTGTCAGGAGATAAAGTGGCCTTTCCTGGCTGCTGAAGCCAGTCTCCAGCATGTGCCCTGTCCAGAGGGAAGGAAAGCTATGTTAAAGGAAGAAAAAAAACCCCACCACAATTGTTAGCTATTTGCTAGTGTGCTTAGGCAAGGAGATCAGAGCGGTCAAGCTGAAGAAAAGTTTGCTCAGTTCTGATTAAGAGAACCAAATAGCTTCTGGCACATAGGTTTTCATCTTACAGTAAATCAAAGGAGTCTCTCATGAACAAAGCCCTTTTCATATTTTACAAACTATAAAACACTCCAGTGGGTGTTTACTTGTAAATGACAAAAGGAACAACATGCAGATTTTGCAGTACATTGGAAAACACTGGTCAGAAGTTAGTTTATATTTAAAAGCAGTTATTGTAAACTCGATTGTATAACATGCTGATCTTTAACAGCAAACATCTGCTTATTCCTCTCAGACATTTATTTTCCCACTTTTCTTCTAACAAAATGTTTTGAATACTGGGTAACAAAAGCATCTCCATGCCGTGTTCAATCTTCATGCACATAAAGTCAATGTGTGAGCATTTTCCAGGGACGTTGCATGAAAGTTCATGTGGTTTTACTACCAACAATGTACCCCAGAGCTGAGAGATACGTCTGCCACACAGCGTAGGTAAACAGAGCTTCATTTTCATGTCTGTGCTTCAAAAGGCTATTCTTTAAATCATGCCAAGTTGTCTGTAACCTTTGGAATATTATCTATGATGGAAAACTGATGAGAAACATTTGCTTCCAGACCTGAGTCTCTAAGGCTGAAAATCAAGAACACACATTGATTGCAGGCAAAAGTCACCAGCCAGGACATGTACAGGAAGGACATTGTCACTGGGCTGCATCTGAAGACCAAAGTTTTAAATTTCCATATTAGCAAATGCTCTTGTCACCTTCTGTGATGGTGATGGTACATTCAAAACTCTAATTAATCTGACAAACCCCAGTGAAACCTGGAAAATATAGCAAAGCCCAAGCAGGGCTTTTTCTTCCCCTAATTAGGTCAAGAGAACCTGGAGCTATCTATCTGTCAGGTGTAATTGTGGTGTCAGCACAGCTTTAAACTAAAAACAAACAAACAAACAAACTGCAGAGAAAACACCCTTTGGGAGTATTACTCGACCCGTTTACCAACCATTCCTGATTCCAGCGGGCTGTATTATCATTAAGATACTGTGCTGTTCAGAAGACAAATCTGCAGCAGCTCTTCTGCAGCTGTGGGAGTCGGGAACGCAGGAAAAGCAACATGTTTAGTCCTTGGGGGAGGAGGAGGTACTTCATGTAACAACAGTGATGTGAATGGATGAGTAGATGCCATGGCCAAGAGGGCCCTTCCAGCCACCAACCACAGGAATGGCTGCAGACAGGGCTCTCCACAGCGCAGTGCCCCATGCCAGGTCAATTTGGGCACCGTGCTGAAAATAAGAAAATAGCAGCATCCCTACTGACTTATCCCAGGGGAGGAGGACAAGGAACAAGTGTGACTGCCCTCAATAGATGGTAGATCTCATTTCGCTTGATTTTAGGCAGTCAATTAACTTTGTACGGACTGCCACATGTTCCCTCTCTCATCATTGGAGCCTGTTGCTGGAAGAACTGCTCTGTTTGTTTGTTTGTTTAGGATGGGGAGAATCATGCTGAGGAAGTGCCTGTTTCTCTCCTTTAATTAGAGATGGCGTCTAGAAGACTCTCTCAGCTACAAACATCTACACTGGTTAGATGAGATCCTTCTGAAGCAAACGGTCAGGAAGGGCAAACTCAGAGCGGTTGGGTGACTTGGCTAGGAACCCAACCATATCTTTCCAGCAGGTATGAATCATGTGGCTGGGGAGGGCTCAAATATTTCTGGGAAACAACATGTTTTGGGTTTTATTTAAAAAAAAAAAAGTAGCAAAAGAGCCATTAAGCAATGCTTATTCTCTGGTCTACATCATCAGTGGTGTGTACCCTGTCATTAACCCTGGCAGTTCCGTTTTCTAATGGAGACACCGATACAAATAGTGGAGGAGGTACAAAATTAAGGCAAAGGGACTGATGGCAGGACAGGCCTGGGAGTTGCTGGTGTGTGTGCCAGCTGAGGAGGCAGAGTACTCTTGGATGGAGCCCTAGAGCAGGGAGGGTTTCCACTTGTTCCCAGTAACTGTCTAAACTACAATTCTCTGCAGTGCATTTCACTTAAAAACAGCTAGGTGAGAGGAACAGTGGAAATAAAGCATCCTGCTTGATAGTGTTTTCCTGGAGCACTGCCTTGTGGAGGGGGGAAAAGAGGAGCTACAGGACAATAAGACTAAGATCAAATAAGGAAGGAAAGGACTTTCCTTTTCTCCTACTAGCCCTATAGCTGGGAGGGTTTCTCCTCTCCTCTTTGAGACAAGGATCACACAAGGGCTGCATCCTGAAGATCCCCTGTTATGCTTTCTCCTGCTCAGAAAACAACAGGTCTGGTCTTTCAAAGGAGTGGATTCCTCAGGATGGAGGAAAGCACATTTTGCTGATCTACCTAGCCATTTATTTTCCACTGCCTGCCTGCATGCTTAGCTTCCTAGCAATTAAATCTTTTTTTAGGGCTTAATATTTTGTCAATCTGCTAGATGGATTCATACAATACTAACTCCTGTGCCCAAAGCTGTGACAATATTGAAGTCAAGAAATTAAACACCGAATTAAGGAGATTTTTTTCTTTTTTTTATTCAAAGGAATCACGGCACTGAAATCTGTCTGTCATCCAAAGCTGCAACTCAGGAAAAGTCCAAAAGGGCAGAGAAAGTTCTTCTGCAGAACACTCTCTGCTCTTTCAGGCATAATTTTTTGGTCAGAGATCCTCTTGAACAAAAAACATGGCAGGTTTCCAGTAGGATAAACGCACCTGATCCTTGTTATTTAAAGATAGCCACACAACAGAAGTTCAGTTATTGGTTGATGAGGTTGATGAAGCCCTCACAATCGCTTCTGAAGTTCATGGCAGATGAAGTTAATCAACCTTTTTGAAAATCTGGGCATATTTATTCCCTAAACCTCAGAGGCTACCCCACTTAGTGCCCTCTGTAGTCAGTCAACAGCAAAGGCTCTTACAGGCAGAGCACCTGAACTAATTTTGCCTGGGTGTTTAGAAGTATCTGTCTCTCCTCATCAGCAATGCTGGTCACGCACTAACACAACCAACAAATGTCTTTGTCTCTGTAGACTGACCCGCTTCATGTCCTTCTTCATGAGGACCCAGCTCATCAGTCTTATTTTTCTGATGCATTCTCATGTCTTCTTGCATCTGTGCTGTATCGGTGTGTGATCCTGACTGCTCTCCTTCCTGCCATAACCTGCAGGGTTCAGCTAAAATGTTAATATAATAAGACTACTGTTGTTAGGACAAGTTATTTGTTGCTACTTGTTATGGAAAAAGTCCAATAGCTAAAAGTAGCTTGCAAGTTTGAAGAACAACTTGTTTGTGAATGGAGACAACTGTAAATATGTAAACAAAGAACAGGGTAAAACATGTGATCACAAAAGTTAGTTCTAAAAAAGTTTCTTGCTCTCACTTGACTTCCGAGGTGACCACCAGATTGGAGAGTACATGTTGTAACGTTTAGAAAACACACATTGGGGATGGAGAAGGTTTTCCATTTGTTTGTTCTGTCTGTTAAAATTATACTGTGGTTTCTGAATCATAAATCATGGAGTGGAGCTGGAGCTGTATTAGCTGTACTACATGAACTCCCTCCTGCACATAAATTCCCTTTAATCCATTTGTACCCTATGGTGCAGTTAATACGTCCACCTGCGTATTCTCCAGTCAGTAAACGCAGAGCAGGTGAAATCAGGAGGAAATTTAAATGAGATCAAAAGATATGTTCAAAAGAAGGGCTTAAGCCATCTGGAATCCCTCAGAGCTGCCAGTCACACAAACGAGACCCGCTGGCATCCTAAGTGGAATTTCTTGCTTCCCTTTCTTCTGGAGCTGGAGGAAGTTCAAATGAAGGCTGGGCTAACAGTTGGCACTTTCTTTGTGAGGAGGTTCATTGTTCGGAGAGGTGGGGTCAGGCGCAGATTTCAAGGACGCCCAGATTCAGACCCTGGAAGGTTGCTGCTTTTGTCTAGGGAGCTCTTCAACACAGAAAAAGGAGAAAAAAAAAAAAAAAAGTGGATTACTCCCTGTTTTTCCATTGTTCCTTAACATACTTAGACTTGTTCTACATCTTTCTTTAACTGAAGCAGAACAAATCTAGGAAGGCCACAGGAAAATTTGTTTGGCTTTTTGTTTGGAAAGTCTATTTATTTAAAAGAAGCAAAATAAACAAAATAAGCCCCAAGCCCTTGATTTCAGAGAAACTGGTCTGGCTACATGGTAAGAAAGAAGCTATGGACTGGCCTGCTATGATTGGAATAACGTGTGCAATTCCATGACAGAATGAACAGGATTAGAAATCTAAAGCAAACAAATATGCATCTTTAGTCCTAAAGTCAAAACTGCAATTACAGGGAACCAAGAACTACAAACAAACATCCAACAACATTTACATATTGGGAAGGAACACTGTGCTCCTCTTCTCCTCTCCCCAGGCTTTCAAAACAGGGTTGGCAAAGGGATGCTTGATGCAACATATTTAAGACATTCAAAAATGGATTCAGTCTATCCTTTGGGTGAACTCTATCTCAAACTCTGCATTCAGAAAGATGTTCTCCTGGGAAACGGGAACACTCCGTTACAGAAGTCGCTGGGAATGTACAGGGGCATTTCTTGTTTTGGGGAAGGAGCAGAAGTCTGAGGTAGTAGGGGGAGCTGGCTGTTTGTAGTGGACGGCCAAAGGATGGTAAGTGGGGTGTCAGGAACATTTGTCTTTTTATCCAGCTGCTGAGACAGCCCAAATCTAGCATAGCTCTTCTTAGGTATGAATTTCATGCTGAATTTCAACTTTATCTGAATGGCCCTGTGTTTGCCCTAAAATTTACCCTGCTTTTACGCTGCCTGGAACTGAGAGACTCCCCCTCCACCCTCCAGGGGAGAAATGCGTCACCCAAGCTGGTAAATCCCTAGACTACACACAGGAGATGCAAAGCTGGGTTTGTATCTGTTCAGCCAGAGCCTACAAGACCCACCACAGTGCTTGGTGACAGCAGTGTGTGGCTAACACTGAATCCAACACTGTGCTCCAAAAGGCAACGCAGAACACAGAGGCATCATGATGGTGTGGGCATGTGGAACAGGGTCCCGGAATACAGGCTTCCAGCCTACTCCTGAGGAGAGCGTAGATGTAGTCTTTAGTCTATATTTATTTTGGCCACAGTATATAAAAGCTGATATTTGCATGGGATATTAGAAAATATTTCATTATAATGGTGTCTCTGAAGTGGAGACCACATTTTGGAAGAGCTCATAAAGCAAAGCAAAGTAAAAAAATCCTTTCATGTCTCCAGGATAGACTTAAGTACACACATTTCTATCATAACTGAAGCCCACAATAACCTGTGTGTGCTAGGCAGTGTTTCATAGCCTAGGAAGTAATAATTTCAGTTTTAGAAACCCAGGAAGACTGTATCAACCGCACACATTCCTAGAAAACAGATATCTTCCTCTTCAGAGTGCGTGTTATAAATCCAGATAGACCTAGAGTGCACAAACATATCCTTGAGCTGCAGACTGAATTTTAAAAAACCTTACTGCTTTAAAATGCCTCTTATTCTGCAGGATTCTTTTTTGGTTTTAAACAGAAAAGCTATATGCACCAGTGGCATTCAGCTGGCAGCTCAGGAACTATCTTGCTGAATACAAAGAACTAGCTGAAAAAGCAAGTTCTTCAGCACATTCTCTAGTTCCTACTGCTAAAAACATGGATGCATACAAGTAATTGTAAAAATTATTGACTACATCCTCTGATGTTCTGTAAAAGATAAAAACCTGAAAATTCAGAAATAAAGGGGACATAAACAATGTTTGAGTTAATAAACAAGGAGCACATGAAGTAGTGGAGTGCTTGCAGCTGAGTGGAAACTGTAAGAGGTAGAAAGCATTTGAGTAAGTTCAAAGTGGATGCTGTACTTGGAACCCAAACACTGGTATCAACTGTGCATCGATTCTTCAGTGCTTTCTTGCTCACTGAGACATCACAGTCCTTTCTTTTCCAGGACTTTAATATTTTTAACTTCAGTGTTTAATGTTATGAAAGTTATAATTTTTGTTCTCTACTTTTTACCACAAGAGGAGAAGGTCCTTCGGTTGCAGCTCAGATTTCACCGCTACATGAGAGACTCACCTTTCATCCAGTCTGAGGTGGGCAGAAAGGGAACAAAAGAATGAGGTCAGGGGACTAGAGGAGATATAAGTCTGAGAAGCACCAGGTAATCTTACGATCCCACCTGGGTGAAAGGTGCTCTTAGGATTTTTAGGGGGCATTTCCATAGGACTCTATGGAAAACACCCTACAAAAAACCAGACGAGTGGGATGCCAGCTCAAGGGAGACAGGAGGTTATTTTATGATTGTTTGGACACTGATACCTTGGACACAGCAGGTTTCACCTTGGATGTGCAACTATTCCTCATCCTTTTCTGAAGTGGATATATAGAAAACTTGGTTTCTCAAAACCCAAGAGAGAAGATTAATGCAGCCACTCTGCCAAAGATCACTTAGACTGGCGCTCCCCACCCCATGAGCCCACAGCCAAACAGCTCAGTGTTTCAGAAAAAGAAGCAGCTCTTTTCCGTCTTCCCCTTACTCTTCAGCTGTCCCCAGACAGATGTTGTTCTCACTGGGTTTGGTGCTTGTTGCACTGCTAACTTACTAATGCAGCAAAAACTAATGTGTTTGCTGGGTCAGTGAGTTGTTGCAATTCACAGATGTGTCTGCCGGATTCCAGGGTGGGTGTTAAAGAGAAGCAAACAAACAGACAAGAAAAGAGTGAGACAGATTCACAGAATGGTTGAGGTTGGAAGGGACCTCTGGAGGTCATATGGTCCAATGCTTCTGCCCAAACAGGGCCACCTAGAGCCAGTTGCCAAGGATCATGTCCAGACAGCTTTGGAATATGTCCAAGGATGGAGACTCCACAGCCTCCCCAGGCAATCTGTGCCAGTGCTCGGTCACCCTCACAGTAAAAAAGTGTTTCCTGATATTCAGAAGGAGCCTCCCGTGTTTTGGTTTGTGCTCATGGTCTCTTGCCTGTCACTGGGCACCACTGAAAAGAGGCTGGCTCTGACTTCTTTACACCTTCCCTTCAGGTATTTATACACTTTGCTGAGACCGCCCCATGAGTCTCCTCCCCTCTCCTCCCCTCTCCCATCCCATGATGGGTTGACCCAGCCAGCAGCCAAGCTCCCACACAGCCACTTGATCACTCACTTGGCCCAAGGGAGAGAGAGAAAATAGAACGAAGGCAAGAAGACTCATGGATCAAAATAAAGACTGTTTAATAAGTGAAGCACAAGATGCTCACACAAGCAAAGCAAAATAAGGACTTTATTCATTACTTCCCATCAATCTTCTCCTGGGAAGCAGGGCCTCAGCACACGTGATGATTACTTGGTAAAACAAACTGCATAACCATGAATGTCCCTGATTCCTTCTCCTTTCTTTGAGCTTTTATTGTGTAACATGACATGGTACAGTAGGAAATATCCTTGTGGCCAGTTTGGGGATCTGTCCCTGCTGTCCCCTGTCCCAGCTGTGTCCTCTCCCAATGTCTTGCTCATCCCCATCCTACTTATTGTGGGGGCAGAGTGGGAAAAAGAGAAAAAGCCTTGAAGCTGTGCAAGCACTGCTTAGTGGCAGCCAAAACACTGCTGTGTTATCAACACTGATTCAGTCACAAATCCAAAACACAGCACCATACCGTCTGCTACGCAGAAAATAACTCCATCCCAGCCAGACCCAGTATGGTGAAATGGTCCCATCTTTCTCAGCCTTTCCTCACAGGAGAGGTGCTCCAAACATCTTCATGAACATTCACTGGACTGTCCCCAGTATCTCTATGTCTCTTTTGTACTGGAGGGCCCAAAACTGGGCTCTGTGGTGAATTGCTGAGCAGTGGGGAAAGATCACCTTTCCTCAACCTGCTGGCAGTGCTCTGCCTGACGAAGCCTCGGAGGCTGTTGGTCTTCTTTGCCACAAGAGCATATTGCAGCCTGATGGTCAATTTGGTGTCCACCAGGAACCCCAGGGCCTTTTCTACAAAGCTGCTTTCCAGATGGTCAGCCCCCAGCATATACTTCTACCTGGGGTCTGTAAAATAGGCATCCAAGGTGGCCTAACAGGAGACATGGCACTGCAGTTACTTCTCTAATGGGAGTGGAAGGGCTCATAATTTCCAAACAAATGAGAAAAAAAAAACCAAAACAAAAGCCCCAGTCTCAGATACCTTGCTGGATACTTTTTGCAGATAGGGAGGTGGTGACTGTGTGTAAAAATGAAAACTTATTAATAGCTTGGGTTAAGGATATAGAAAGCAGACTTACAGCTCCTGGCTCAACACTGAATCCATAGAGGATTCTATCTACCAGTAGCACTAAGGTTCCACCTTCACTAACTTCAGAGGATTTCTGCCAACTAGAGATCCTGAAAGTCAAGCTCTTCATGTCTAGCATGCTTTGCTATCTACAAGCTAATCAAGAGACACAGAAAAGTGTTCAGGCTTTGCTGGCTATTGAAAAACTTCATGTCTGGTTTTCACGAGGTGTGGATGGTTAGAAAGTGTTTTATATTCTGTCTAATTGATAATATTTCCATGGCAAAGTTACCTAGTTTTGGTGAGGTCAGAGGTTTGAATGATGATTGACTCCTACAGGGCCTATCTGCAAAATTCAGGAAGAAGAAAATAAGTGTTTCAAGGATCTCACAGCACAAATATGAGGTTTTACTTCATTTTTGAGAATCATAGACAACATCTGAATTCAAATATTATACCCAACATGAGAAGGATTTATATTTAGCCCTCCTGTTGACACAGAGGCCATTCGCAGAAGTAGGAGGTAGTGGTAGTTTAGGAGCCAGTGATCATGATTTGATTACCTTTGTTCTGTGTAACTAGAACAGAGTCCAAACCAGTAAAGTATATACATCCTTGGGGCTTGAAAAGTGCCAACTTTCTACCAAGCTGAAAACAATTGACTGAAGTCAGTTGGGAAATGACTCTAAAAAGAAAAATGATAATTAGGAGATATTTAAGAATATTTCACTAGATGCTAAGAAAACCACAATACCACAATTGGGAAAGAAGGCTGTGCTGGTTAGAAAATAACCTGACTTAGGAGGAGAGCAAAATAAGCTAAAAGCATTTATATTTTTTTTTTAAAAGAAGAAATGAATGAAAGGATGAATTAATAACAACAAATACAGATCAGGAACTATGAACTGTAAAAAGTTAATAAGAGAAACAGAGACACACAGGTAGAATTTTATGGCTGGTGTGTCTGAGAATAAAAAAGGACTGTCCTTAATAGAACAAAACAGAGAAGAAGGCTAACCATGATGCTGGGTTATTACTGCAGAGAAGTGGTGGTGTTGCTGCTGTAGAGGACAGTGATTTATTTTGTATTTGGGAAGGCAGCCCATGGAGAGCAACTGTTTCCCAGTCCCTTCACAAACACATTTGACCTTGAAGACGTAAATCCTCCCATATCTAAACTTTAATCCTCCTGTATCTTTTCTTGTCTCTGCTTTCCCTTTTCTACACTTATTCAGTCGTGCTCAGTTCCTTTCCACTTTCTACCTCAGACTCATGTCTTAGGCTGCAGACAGGAAAGCAAAACAACAAGGCTAACTCCTTGCCTTACTCATGCAGCCTTCATATAACTTTCCTGCTTTCGGAAGACTTCGCTAAGTTTAGCCAG
Source organism: Limosa lapponica baueri (assembly GCA_002844005.1). Classification (NCBI taxonomy): domain Eukaryota; kingdom Metazoa; phylum Chordata; class Aves; order Charadriiformes; family Scolopacidae; genus Limosa; species Limosa lapponica. Next base: position 1,387,081 of record KZ505651.1, on the reverse strand, counting down.
AACTCTTTTGAAAGAAAGCTAAGCACCTGGCAAGTGTCTGCTGACACCATTTCTTGCCCAGCTTCAAGTGATGACAGGAGAGCCACTAGCGCTCCTCAGACCCATTTGTCCTTTCCGTGACTGTGTGGGATACATAACCCCATTGGACAAGGTACTAAAATTGTGATCCACATAGGCAAGCAGAAAACAGATCCTGCTGCAATCTGCAGAAATTCTCTCTCCTGAAGAATGAAAAACTTGGCTGATTTTTAAAACCTTAGGGATGGAGTGTAACAGAAGTTGGTCAATAAGCCACATGACTAAGCCTGACTTCTCCCTTTTCAGTTACAGATGGACTTACTAATGTGGAAATGTCATGACTACATAACAGTCACAATGGTCATTAACATTTAACAAAGAGTAAAGAATACTCCTTTTTATGCCATTGGCATCATTTCCGTAGTCTCGAGAACATTGAAAGCATGAAGAAAAATTCTTTTATTAATTTCATATGATGATTCCTACTCAAGTACTCTTCTCTTCTACCGTGCCTGAAACTCCCCTTAAAATCAGCAGGGAATATCTGCCTCATAAGAGACATAGCCAAAATCTCAAGCCAAAATATGTATTGTCTGGTGGACAACTCACCAGAGACAATTTTGCCCTGAAGTCCTCAAATGTCCTGGTCTATCCTATGACTACAACAGTTTTATGACAAGGAAGGATCTTTATTTGTTCAGATGAAGAACTTTCAATGGAATTTTAAAGAAAAAGTGGAAACATTCCCCCAAAAAAGCACTATGGGGATGAGAACCTGTCTAAAATGAGGGAAATTACTTAAAGGTAGAAAAGAAATAAACTTGAAACATTCAATTTTTAGAAAATTGTACACAATGCACATGTCAAAGGGCAAAGATCAGAACAACAGAGTTGTGCTGAGACATGCTCAGGAGAAGTTTATTCACATAAGATACAGGACCATCCAGATACTGTGAAATGGTGGAAGATGATAACTAACATGCCAGAAGCATGACTGTACGCAGAATTCTCAGAGATAGAGCACATCTTACCATAAACCAAATTATGTGTTTTTCAAAAGTAAATAAACATATATAAAATTGATAGTTCCAGCTTTAGTACCCAAGCAACAAAATGTATAATTAATCAGACACTGGAAGGAACAAAATCCCACAGTTATTACAAAATTGTAAAAATCTCTAAAAGACAGTGCCACTTATGGACACTAGAGGTTACCAGCTTGTACCCAAGAGGAATCTTTTTTGTTTTGAATTGGTTGTTTTTGAAGAAAAACCCAATTTTTATGGTTGTATGTGAGCCTGAAGATGACGGTGACTGGGTTCAGCTTCTTGTTGGCTTTGGCTTGCTGTGCTGTACTGAACAAGTCAATTAACTTCACTATGCCTGTGTCTCTCAAATGATAAAACGTCAGTAACTTCTAGCTGTGCAACCTTCAGACTGTACTGCAAATTCTTTGGTTGTCATTTACTATCAATATCAGGCTTGCCATAATCAAATGCCAGTTTTATTGATCCTTCTTGGTGCCATAGCATATTATAGCTAGAGCAATAACAGTAAGGATAGAAATCATGGTATACAGAGATCTATACGCTCTCCAGCTGTTCAGTTCATTCCTTAACAAAACAACCCCCAAAATGACTATTGAATTTTATTTTATTTTTTTTAACCTTTAGAATAGCTGAGGTAGTACTAATAACAATGAGTAACCCAACCAGTGATTAAAAAGACCCTGAAACAATCTTTCCAGCAGATAACCCTCCAGGAGTATCTGTCTCTACAAGAGGCATGGACTAAAATACAACAGCACAGAAAACATTCTGGTAAAGACTAGTTATAGCAGCTGGTTAATGAGACGACTGACTAAGCAATAGTGTTAACAGGGTGAGTGATCTTCCTCCATCTGTCAGGAACTATTTCCTTCAGTGTTTTATCCTATCTTTTGTTCTGTTATACACACTCATTATGCAATATTTAATTAAGTATTTAATTATAGGTTTCTGCCCACAGCTGCCATTAATGATAACGCCAAGGAATGACAGCAGGTGGTGGAGGAGCTGAGAAGGACGGGGAAGAGATGGGCTAGAAACAGAAAACTGGGAGAAAAGCTCATGGGTAGAAAATATGAAAGGGAAAGCTCCAGAAAAAGTGGAGGTTGCTGCAAATGCAGCAGATACTTTTAGGGGTTCAAGAGCTCCACCCCTGCCAGGAGGCAACAGGAGAAGCAGAAAGGAGTGGAGAATAGCTATTTTTTTAATAATTCAGGGTCAGAAGGAAGAGACTTAATGATGATAGAACATGAATTCAAAAGAAGAGCCCTATTGGGTTAACCCAAGGGTTCCCCTGGCCCAGCCAATGACACTGGCCAGAGATGCCAGCAAAGAGTTTAAGAACAGGGTAAACACAGTGATATCTTCCTGGTGTATTCTCCAAGTGACCAGCAGCCCTGGAGACAAAGGTGATGTCTTCCAGTTAAGTTAGCTAGAGAAAGTGAGCCTACCTACGGGCTTTACTGTAGAGATTTTATAGCATTGTACTCCTAGACAGAATAAAACTTTCAGAAGATAACTGTTTTGTAAGGAATAGAAGCATTAAGTTTTTAACTGAATCTGTAAGCTTTTGAATCAAATGTGCATGACAGGAATTACAATGGGAATCAAAGAACAGCACACCCCCTCCCCACCCACCCCCCACCCCCCCCTGGAAAAAAAGATTTGCTCAGGGTGTCTGACTTAACCTTGGGAAAAGGCATCTGCAGTTGCTGTGCTTGGAGGTTAAGACCAGCTTGAAAGTTTTGGAGAGGAAACTAGAGGCTGCCGCAGTGCACTGAACCAGCAAACCGCAGATTCATAGAAACATGCAGAGGCAAAGTAAAACTTAAAAAAATGCGAGGATTAGTTTTCAAGAAACAAAGGGACAGATTGCACAGAGTAAGGGAATAAACACACTCCTAAGCAATATCCAGGCTTTGGATATTTCCATTTTCTCAAGAAACAAAAGTAGTTTTCATATATACAGATACCTAAAAGTGAAAAATTATTCTCTGCACAGTGCAGTAGCATTACCAGCAGAAATGGTCAGGAGATTACTTCCAGTAACTAGACAGTCTTCTGGAATATCAGTGAGGCCTGATCTGGGGGAAAATATCACTTTATCCTTAGAAGCAGAATCCAGGAGGAGGGCAGTCGTTCACCTCAGTCCTCGTGTCACCACAAAGTGCCTCAGCTACTTTTGAGGGTGGACAGGCAATTCCATGGACCCTGCAATAGGGCAGACACTCTCTGACTCCACATGTCCAAGGGAGGCTGGAGAGAGCACAAAGCTCCTTTATGTCTGAGTTAATGATCGAGATATCCACAGATGGGAGGAGTAAGCAAGCAAAGGTATCTGAAATATGAAATGAAGTAAGCCCAGTCTTCTTCAACAGAGAAAAACAGGGATGCTCAAATCTATTGGCAGGCAGGTGTGAATATCTATCAGTTAGGTACATCATATAGAGTGGAAAGAGCCTTTTTATCTAATCCAAGCAGTAGAGATATGCATGGTTTCCTCTTAATCTTCCTCTGTCTGTGCTGTTTGCATTTGGGACTTCTGTTTCTTATTCTCCACTTCTCTTACCCTGGCTGGTGCCAGTGTGACTTTGGAATACAGTAAACACCAAGACTATGGGCTATGGTCACAAGGCTCTTCCACAGTGCCCAGCACAATGACTTGTTGTTTACAGAACCAAACAGGAAACAAAAAGCTCTTCCAATTCTCCGCACAAATATTTGTGCCTTAATAACTCCAAGGGAGAGCAAGGTAGAGGTGTCCCTGAGGGACAAATATTGTAGAGGTAAGCCCCCTGGAAAAGTGGTAGCAGAGCGAGGACTGGATTCAGAAGGTGCTATGAGAACATGCAATACTGAAACTCAGCAGGAAATTTTCTAGATGGAACGGTATTTTCTCACCCTTGTAAATTGATCAGATTTCTTTAAAGCTGATCCCTTAAGGATGCTCCTTGAGCTCACAAGCCTGTTGCACCTGTCCCCTGGCATGGCTCCCATGTGCAGCAGCAGCACGTGAACCATGCAGAACACATCAGGAACTCCTTTACTGAGCACTGCGAAAAATCAACCGCTAAATCCACGGCTTTGTATCAGTTTCTTCTCTGTATGAAACATGAGCCCCTTTGATGTAAAGTTAAGAGAGCCTTTGGTGTCTTAGAAGATTAATCTAACAGAAAACATATGAATATTATGGTCATTGGTTAGAGCGTTGATCCTTCTCTCCTGAGAGATGTAGAAATCCTTCCTGATACTCAAAAGAGTAAAGTGCAAATCCCACACTGATAAGACAAGTCCCAAGGAAATGTAGTTAATAAAACCCCACCTCCTTGATGCTTTGTCCCAGTCTTTCTGTTCATAGTTTTGGCACAGTCTTACATAAACTTCAAAAGCATAATGTCTTTCTAGGATACAGGATACCATATATAAATCCCTCCAAAGAACCTTCACTTTTAGTCCTGTGTGACCAGGTCACTGGAACTACACAGTAGAAACTACTTAAAAAAAATCCAATAACTTTCAAACTTACATGGACTCATGCTCAGAAAGAGAAGAGTGAAAAGAGCTGTGTTGGTTTCTCTTCCAGCCATGGCTTGACACCTGAAGATATATGTGATATGATGCAGCACAAAGGCTCTTTTGGAGACAGCTTAAAGCAGCATAAGATAAGCCTTGCTGCTCACTGTGTGATCTGCCAGCTTTTCTTGGACGACAGGGTGGGAACTTCTGGTCTAGCTCCTTACAGAGGCTCCTTGCAGTTCATTTCCCAGAACGTATTACCTGAAACGAGTGGGGATCTAGGTCTGCTTTCTGGAGTAGGTCTCATTATTTGTTGGTCTGGGGTGCTTAGGAGCAAGGTACCTGTTCTAGAGAGGGGAAAGAGAAAGAAGTTTTGCAGAGGTTCCCAGTCTTCATGAAACAGGGAAATACAACTGCTCTGAAAATGGTAATGGGGGATATTTGTCCTCAGAACATCCTCAGATACATGTCCCTACCAAAGAATCCCAAGCAAAAAAAAGAAAGACATGTCTAGATAATAAAGAGATTCTGGTTTAGCCAGCTCTGAGTCAAGGTGCCTGACAGTGCTTGACTGGCAAGCAAAACAGAGGAATGTGTGGAAAAACAGAATAATTTGGGTTTGTTTTTGCTTTTTTTCTATTATTCTTCAGATTTATGGTCTTTCCTTTCCATTTCTTCTACTGCCATGTTGCAGCACACCTCCTCCCCTGGTGTAATTTTTCCTTACCTCCCCTACTCAAATTCCAGCCATGCCTTGCAATGGCCTTTCTCCTCTCCTGTCCCCGGGGTATTCCTGGCAGCTTGTTAATTAAGTAGAATCCCTGTGCTGATAAACTTCCTGCCAGTTGCATTGTGAAATACTGAATAACACCAGAACCTTCCACTAAACTGAGCAAATAGTTGGATAGAAGTCAGAAAGCTTTCTATTGAACCCAAGATGCCTGTGAGAAACAACAATGAAAAAGGGAGAGATTGTTTTCTGCTGAAGTCACAGCAAAGAGTTGATTGACTTACGGCTTATTGCAGAAAAGAAGGGTAAAATTTAATGCAAAATGAGAGCTTATATACCTATTCTTCCTCAGACTAAAAGCCACTGCATCCCTTCAGGGCTCCTCTCTCCCTTAATGACTTCCTTGTTTATTTAATCTGTGTATTGTAGTCTCACCAGTTGCATCTCATCTTGCACATCACTGAGCATCCTAACTTGGGAGATCGGTTCAATTCTGTCTTTGTTAGAAACAACAACAAACACCAGAAAAGCACTAGTATTTTCTAAAGAGGACCAAAAATCTGCCTTAGGTTTCAGGTGAATCGGAGCAGCTATTCTGCGGGCAACTCAAGTTTTTGTTACCCTGAGCCTTCAGCCTCCAGTTAGCAAAAGCCGGGAGCCCACCCATTCTGTGGGTAGCTTGGTGCTCAGACAAACCTGCTCTTTACAGAAAGGCACTCGTATACCGTGTGCCCAATGGAGAGAAGGACAAACTCCTCCTCCCTTCTCTAACAGTCAAGTTGGGGGAGCAAAAAACCCCCCACGCTTCTCCCAGAAGTAAAATGCCAGAAGATTGGGGTGTTCCAAGTCAATTGAGGAGGTTTTGGTTTTTTTATGATATAGGACATATTATTTGAGTTAGATCACAGAATGTAAACGTTTTAAAAATAGAAAGTGAAAATCACAATATTTCATTAAAAATGTGAGTGTGAGGTATTGTCAGCACTGCTAGACTATTTTTTTTCTCTTTGTTTCACATTCACTATATCTAGCAAAATCCACCCAGAATTTTTCAACCCCCTTCCATATAAAATATTAGTCCACTTTTCCTGTCAGCTCTATACTCCACTCTTTGGGATCAAATCGATCTCTTTTCATTCAGCACTATGCTTTTAAACATGTATAATCTGTTAGTAGAATCTGTAGGTGGTGCTCAAAATCAAACTGCTGGCTCTTCCTTCTTTTTTAACAAGTATTACAGCTCTGTGCAGCCCTACAGGGACCTTCCCACATGCAGCTCTTCAGCTTTCCTACACAGAGCCCCGGCACTGCCAGATAAAGGGGTTTTGCTCATCAGTGTGTTTATGTTTTTCCATTTAGCTCTCAACAGCAGCAAATGACAGTCTTTTTCTTCTAATCCTTCTGCTGTTTAGCTCTCTGGTCTCAGACTAAAACCTGATATGGTAAATCAGGGTGGCCCAACAGCAGCTGCCACTTCAGCTGGATGCCAGTTTTGGGACACCTGGTCCCCACAGGCTATGCTATTGATGGTGGTGGTTCCTGGTTGCCAATGGGATGCTCCTTTCTCACAAATCCTCCTCTTCCCCCATTGTCCTGTTCAGCCTCCTGCAGCCGCTGCTGTGCTCTCTAGATCTCAGCCACTAAAGTATGTTGTGAGGATAAAGCCAGGGAGGCAGATTTCCTGTACTTCATCCTTAAAATTACATTCTCTGGTGAGAATGTACAAAAACTGCAGGAAAATCTGCCTGCTAGGGCAATGTTCCCGGCCTCAAGAACAGCCCCAATCTCCCAAAGAAAACAGCAGTGGTATAGATGGAGGCATCCCACAGAACAGGTGTCATAGCTGAAGAGCTGGACAGAAACTTGGCCTGATTTAGAGGTATCTTCCTTCAAGTAGGAAGACTAAAACTGAGAAAAAACTCATGGTTGAGATAACGACAGTTTAAAAAGTAAAGCAAAAGCCATGCATGTAAGTAAAGCAAGACACTCAGCTCCCTTCAACAGGTCCAAGGATCTTCCAAACACGAAGGGAAGAAGGATTCCATCCTTCCTCATCTGAGACCACCAGCAGCTAAGGACTTAAGCTGATGTCCTATTCCCATCTTGAGGTGGCCTTAACTTAAAACAAGAGCTTGTGGTGCAAGAAAACTAAAAATCTGCATTGCAGCAACATTGCATACAATTTCAGAAGCCAAAAAGAGAGACAGGCAATACATCCCAGTATACTTATCCATGAGTAAACATACCCATGTTGCAACGCTTATTCTGAGAGTAATCACTTCAGGGTTACAGTGTACAAGGCATTCTCCACCCCAGTCCATCTCTGCATGGGAGTAGTGAGCAAAACAACATGAAGAATACATTTCATCTGTAACGATCTGCATATGTGGATGGCAGAGCTTGAAAATCGTGTGGGCACATGTTCCGCCTGATGGAAAAGCAAGCAGGACTTACTCTCTGTTCTGTGATCCTGGATGGAGTTTAAAAGCTGGTGAATAATCAAGATGCAGTTAGCAATCCCATTTCCAATTAGTCAGTCCATTGTGTGAGAAAATGAGAAGATAAAAGAAGGAATTCCTCTTTATATTTCTACACATATGTGATGGCTCTTTTCATCATCGTCAGAGTACCTTCATCAAAGCTTTCCATACTCTCCAACAGGACCCCAGAGCAGAACACACCTCTGAAAGAAAAAGAACTGTACTTCACTCACTCACTATTCACATAGTCAGGTTTGACTGCAGCAGAGTCCCAGTGCCCCATCTTCTCTGAGCAGCAGTGAAATAAACTGAGAGTGGGGGATTTGAACCTGCAACCAGTTCTGCAGCAGTGTTAGCTGTGTAGTAATTCCCTCATAGGACTTTTATTTTACAGGAGTGATTCCAGTGAGTGTCAAAATGTAGTCTCAGATACGGACTTTGCCTGTTTTCTAGAAAAGGGAGGCAGAGCACAGGGCACTGTACAGGAAGGGAAGAGAAAAGCCATGCCCACCCCAAGCCTCCCCAAGCTGGACCCTTGCTCCCATGTTCCTTCAAGCTTCTGCAGTTTCTGGCTCATCTCACTCTGAGAAAAGTTGCCTTCATGAGGTAGACCATTTATTTGCTGCTCTGAATTTGAATAATCGCTAGTCTCTCTGTTTTCAAGGACAACATCATTTGTCACAACAAAATGCTAAGAAATTATGCATTGAGCCTCCAAAAGCATCCAGATTCAAAATAGGGATAACAACTTTGTGAGGACATTTTCCCTTCTGATATCCAAACTTTTGACAAAGTTTGATCTAGAAACACAGTGTTCCCCTTTTATTTTTGTAAAGAAGACTGAGAGAGGGGTTTGGTTTTGTGGGGGTTTGTTGTTTTTTTTGGTATGGCCTGATATAAGCAGCTAAGTCTCCAAAAAAAGAAAAAAAAACAACCGAAGAAATCCCTCACTGACTCAATATGTAACTGGGAGAGCTTATAACACAGGAGAAAGATTAAAAGAAATTTTTATTAGGAGAAAAATAGACATGAAGGAAAAAAAGGGAAAGTTATAGCTGGTTCATAACAGGAGTGTAGGTGTCAAAACCAGCCTTTTTCATCATCAGATGGTGCGCTCAGATCCCTGCAGCTTACTGGAACAGAGATAAATCATTCCGCTCTTTCCATAATTTCCCCTGGAAGCCTGGAGACCCATCACAGATCTTGTGCAAGAAGAAATAAATACAAAATGGAAAGCTGAATAAATGAAACATCACACCCAGGTCAGGTACCACTGTGCAGGTTTACCAGCTCTAGAAAATGCTCTTGATCTATATGGGGATGAAAGAAGGAAGGGAAAAGGCAGGCGGGCAGGAAGGGAGACAAGAAGAAGCAGGCAGGCAGACAAGAGGGAAGGAAGAAAGGGTGGATGAAACGAAGTTACAGAAAATTTTTGGTCTCCCAGCTTTAACAGCAGCAGCACAAACCTGTTTTCCATGGAGACACTGCAGGAGGGCGTAAGCCAAACCTAGAACATTTATTTATGAGGTAACTAACTCCTTTCCTAGAGACCACAGCAGCTTCTGCGGGTCAGTAATCGCTATTAGCACCAATTACACTGCATGGTAACCTGCTAGCAGGTGTGCATGGGAAAAAAAAAGAAAAAAAAATCCCCTGCCCACGTGAACTGTGTATGTACAACTTCATTATGGTAAGGATGTTTCCAATTCACTTTTTTCCTGATACTGAACTTCAGCAAATACCAACCTTGTATGTGTTTGTAGAGCTCAGGTCCCTCTAAGGTATCACTGAGGGCTGCATATGGCTTCGGAGACCATCACCCTCTCTGCGGGCTGCTGCTGGAGGCGTCCTCACTTCATACACTGAGAGGGGAATGGTTAGTGCAAGCTTCTCATTGATAAATTCAAATAATAGTCAATGCTCACCATACAGAATAGTAATACCTGTAAGGTAACAAACGTAACAGCTAAATGCCCGATGCACTGTGTGTTCTTGAAGGAAACAGGTACACAAAAATCTGTATATTCAAAATAGAGACTAGATAAAAATAACTTGTACTTCCTGTCTCATCCATCCATGCTACCCTTTCCAAGTCCCATCTCAGAATCAGTACCCACTTCTGTTCAAAGCACAGTTCGTCTGTCCCTTAGCTGAAGGTGTTTAGGTCTCATTTCTGTACTGTCTGGCAAATAGAAATGGAGAAGCAAGTTGGGAAACTACACAGGAGATTTATTATGGGTTAGCCTTAATATAGAAAGTATATTTAAATTATGTCATTGGTATCTTTTAACCTTTTTTCATTAATCTAAAGAAATAAGCCCCAGGTTGAGATTATTCCCTGCACAGGGCTCCATCCTCTTTTTACATAATTACTGCATAATGTAAAATCTAATCACACACAGGTGCTGGGCTCCAGGTCTCCCTCATCTATGAGTGGCCAGATCTCTAGGACAGTGCTTTTCCACTCTTCATGATTTGCAGCATTTCCAGTGAATACACAGACCCACCTATAGCTATTTTTAAAACAAGACTATTGCCTGTAACTTTAGAAAAGATCAATGCCTTCCTCCCCTTTCACCCTCATGAAGCCACAGCCCACAGGATGAAATCCATCCACGCTGTGTAAATGGCACAGAGCCATGTCCTTGCATCCTGGAACATACCTTTGCATCTGTGGAGTTGCCACCTCAACAGGAGGCACAGAAATTGCCCCCATGTACCCTAAAACAGACAACACTCAACAATTAAGACACTTGTTCATCATTCAGGGGAACTGTTGGTTGGAACTGATCAGGTTTGAGGATGCTGGTCATGGGCACCGCTGGCTGCACAAGGGAAAAACAAATTCTGAGGATAAAAGTAATTTTGGACATTACGACTTTCCTTGAAGCATCTTAAAGTGAAGATTAAAAGCAACCAATTGCTGAATTTCCCCAGACATTTTTGGACTAATCACACTTGGTCAGAACTACAAATAACCACAATCTTTTTAGGCACATCCTGATTTAGTAACCAAAATCAGTCCATTTCTGGATCTGCTGAGGCACATCAAGATTTGCCCTGTGCTGAAATTCATTATTGAATGCCAAGTAGCAGCTCTAGGTGTGCCAGAAAAATCCCAGAGTTAATTAGAGTCAGTTTTTTCAGCTTGATTTGGCTACATTTTTACTCACGTGGATTTGCCAAGAGACACAGATGCCATAAGCAAAGAGAGCCATAAGCGCTGGGAGCACTGAAGCCAAACAGGGAAATGTTACAGGGCACCAAGGGCCTTTGTTGCTGTGCAGTAGCTGAGCAAGGGCTGTGTTTCTTTTTAAGTATCTTAATGATATCTTGGCCCTGTTTTGAGAGCCTCAGTCCCTAAATGGATCTAAGGTGTTTGTTTTTTCAAGTGACCTGCATTCAGCTGGTGCTTTTCTGCTGGCAGTAAACCGGCCGGTGCACATTCAGCCAGGCTGTGTCAAGCCTGGGTGTCGCTGCACGTGGCTGGTCACGAAGATTTGCAGAGCGTGCTCCTGAAAAACTGAACCGTGAATCTAAGGCTCATCTCATTCTGCTGGGATGCTGGCAATGGCTGCATCTGGGGCACACAAGGACCCAAGAGGTGTAGTGATTGCTGAGGACTGCCAGGTGGACTGCAAATTTCAGCCCTCGGCAGAGGCGAGCAATTCTTCAAGACACAGGATCCTCGTTCGAAAGACCTGAGTCTAGTTTTTCTTCAAACTCCAGAAGCTTCAAAAACACTCACAGGTTCAATAATAAGGTCTCCAGGGTAGGGCAGCAAGCTGGTAAGTACCTGAGAGGGTGTACCCGTTAGTTAGGTATGTTTCATTTTTACAGAAGTTTAGAAAAAAATTTAATTTTTTTTTTTTTTAACCCTTAGGGTGTAACAGCTCAGCTCCAGCATTTAAGATAGAAACACCTCAGAGTCAGGACCACAGCTGATTCATGACCAGCAGTATCTGGTTGTCATTGCTGAGCCACTCTTAAGACAACGATCACTCTCTACAAGGCACCCAGTGAATCTCACAAGCTTCCCTCACCTGCCTGCCGCCTGAATTGTGTTTGCCAGCTCATCCTCCAGAGAGAAAATTTATTATACCACTAAGAAAGAGCCTTTAGAATGTTTTACCGTGCCGCTATGGACACTACTTCCAAAGATACACGGTTAAGCTATCTCTGTACTTTGGGATCACTGCTCAAGGTTAGCAAGCTTACTAAGAGGAGTCAAATAGAGGAAAGAAGCAGCAATGCAAAACCAAAGGTGGATCGCCTGGAAACTGCCCCATGCCTGATCAGAGATGGGGAAAAAAATGGGAACACTGAGCTGTTGCCTTTCCCGAGAACAGCAGCTCTGCTGCAGCACAGCTGTGTTTGCGTGGAGCAGCAGTGGCATCTAGTGACTGCACCTAGAAGATCCCCACGGATTTGTGTGACCACAGAAAGATACGGTGCAGCATGGGTACAGCATGGACCTGCTGCTGGTTACGGCTGCAAACCTGGTCTAACCTCTGGCAGCTACCAACATCTCATCTTCACTGTCAGATATCCTGTCACTTTTACAGAACATACTATCGTGTCTTGCAAACTGCAATAGCAAAATCTCCCACCAACCCTCTGTCCATCACACCAGCCAGGAGGCTCAGCAGCGGTGTGGGACAGCTTGTCTCTCATGCTGTGGCAGAAGAAGAGACTCTTAAGCATAAGAGGAACAAACACTTTCCAGTCTGGAAGGAAACGAGTGACTCAGCACTGGCTAGCGGGGATGGAGAACGTGTCAGCCAACACCAAGGCGTCTGTCCCTCTGCCAAATGGACAATAGCCCTTCTGTTCCCTCTGGAGAAAGGCCTCTTCTCTGAGAGCACTGGGGGGCAGACAGTGAGCAGTATTGTTGCAACTGGGTGAAAAGTTTACTAGTGCAGGGGAAACAGTATAAAAAAATTATCATACGCAGTAGTCTGGAGTTCAACAGGCTACGATGTCTAATGCAACTGACTGGTAATGTGAGAATGAGCTGAAGACAAGTTTACAGCTGTATTCTGGGGCAGATAGAGCAATGGACTTACGCATGGGGGGAAAAAAAAAGAGAGAGAAAAAAAAAAAGAAGCCCAGTTTCATTAACAGATGTCATTAGGAGAGTAAGGAAAGCTGCAAATATAAATTCCAGCCGTGAAACAAGTGTAAGATTTCTGACACCACTTTTGGTGCCTGGAACTTCAAGTTCACACCTCGTAGGGCTTCGCTCAGCTCTCCTCTCCCTGAGCACATGTGACTGATTGCAGGTGGGCTGTAAATCACTGGCCTTTCAAAGTTTACTGTTACCTATGCTGGATGGCCACTAGAGACCTTACCTACTTTTCCTAAGAATAAACTTGCTTCTTTCTTGCTGGCCAATCTCCCCCCTGCCATGGGCAGGGACACCTCCCACTAGAGCAGGCTGCTCAAAGCCCCATCCAGCCTGGCCTTGAACACCTCCAGGGATGGGGCATCCACAGCTCCACTGGACAACCTGTTCCAGTGCCTCACCACCCTCACAGTAAAGAGTTTCTTCCTAATATCTAATCTAAATCTCCCCTCTTTCAGTTTAAAACTGTTACCCCTCATCACTGCATGGGCTGTTTGAGGTGCTGCCCTTGAAGCTGGGTTTTCAGCCATGTCTGACTCTCAGCCCCTGTGAGGCTTTCCCACCCACTCCCACCTCCTGCCCCTTGGAGGACCCCTCCAGGCCAACCCCTGTGGCATCTCCCTAGCAAGGGGAGGCCCATGAGCCTGGAGGGGAGGAATGGCCCCAAGGCTCAAACCACAAGCGGGGCCAGCAGAAGCCCATGGGCGCGCAGCTGGAATCACAGCAACAGCTGCTGTTTCAGGCTGTTGTGGTTCAACCCCAGCCAGCAACTAGGACCAACACAGCCACTTGCTCACTGCCCCCCTCCCCCTGTTGGTGGCAAGGGGGAGATAATGAGAAGAAAAAAAGTGAGAAAAAACTCGTGGGTTGAGATAAAGACATTTCAATAGGTAGAATAAAAGCCGCGCACGCAAGCAAAGCAAAACAAGGAATTCATTCACTGCTTCCCATCGGCAGGCACGAATTCAGCCATCTCCAGGAAAGCAGGGCTCCATCCCGCCCAATGGTTACTTGGGAAGACAAATGCCATCATTCCAAATGTGCCCTCCCTTCCTCCTTCTTCCCCCAGCTTTATATACTGAGCATGACATCATATAGTATGGGATATTCCCTGTCCCAGCTGTGTCTCCTCCCAACTTTTTGTGCACCCCAAGCCTACTCACTGGCAGGGCAGCGTGAGGAGCAAAAAAGGCCTTCACTGCTGAGCTACAACCAAGTACACCAGTGTTTTACCAACACTATTTTCATCCCAAACCCAAAACACAGCACTGTACCAGCTGCCAGTAAGAAAGCCAACTCTATCCCAGCTGAAACCGTGACACAGGCTGACATTTTCTGGTGTTTGTTATTCCTTTGGTTCCTGGCCATGTCTCCATTATTATTATTATGCTTTTCATGTGAAGGAGGATATTTTGCTACTTTTTGTGGCCCCTGCTGTGCATGCAGCTGCCCAGATCAGCACGTTCCTGGATTGCTGTGGATGAGCCACAGGCTGGGCATCCACCTCAGCTCTGTGCAATGTGCACAACCCAGACAAAAGCAGACGGCTGCCCCAGGGAAGGCTGTCCCTGGATGCACTGTGTCACTCCAGGACTCCTTTCTTAAGTGTTTCCAACCATTAGTGGTCAGAGGAAAGATGCTGGGCTAAGCAGACCAGGATGGCTACCCTTATCTTCCTGAAAACTCTCATCAAACGCACAGGCAATGGACACAAGCAAGGGTTAGGAGTTCACAAGGGGAAGGCAGAAGCCAAACGTAGAGAGGAACAGTTGCAAAACCTATTGAGTGCTGTGATGTAGAAAGCACCCTTGTCTCTTCTGCTCCAGTATTCAGAAAGTGAAATTGAGAAAGCTCAAAAAATTTCCCCATGTTACTGACAATTATAAAATGTCAGAAAGCCAACAAGTGATAATGAAAAAATGTACATGCCCTCGAGGGAAGGAGAGAGCAAGCAACATACGGTGTAGCAGCCCTTTCTGCCAGACCGGCAGGGCTGCTGCTGACAAACCAGATGCCGGGGATGGGACCCCGAGCCCTGCTGCGGGTTGAGCAGTGTGTACACCCACCAGACGCCCTGCGGACGGATGCACGCCCTACTCCGAGCATACACCACCCTGCAAAGCCTTTGGGCTGAGCCGGCAGGCCGGCTTCTCCCAGGGTTGCACAGCCACCTCCATCCAGCCATGGCCTGGCACAGCTGCAACACTTACTGGCCCAGTTTTGGGGCAGTGTCATCACAGCTGCACCCTCCCCGCAGAGCTGGCCCGGAGCACAGGCGGAGAGAAGTCAGGTGTGACAGCAATGGCAGTGCGTGTTTTACCCAGCCGGGATTCCAGCATTCGTTCCCATTTTGGCAGCTCACCGTGTGAATCCAGCCCCAGTGAAGCGCGCGGGGAGGCTCTGCACTGGCGTCTCCCTCCAGCCGGGACAGGCTGGGAGCAACCACTGGGCTACCGAGGGGATGGACAACAACATCATGGGACACGGCTCCTCGCTGGCACCAGGCAAGCCCGTGAGCACTTTGAATACATGAAGGATGGGCAGGGAATGGCACATCATCGCTGATCCCATCCTTGGGGTTGTTGTTCATAAACAAACAGCCTAAAAAGAAGCACAGGCCCGGAGGAGTTTGCTTTCCCTCAAAGCTTCTTGCACCCCTTGCCCGCTCCTTCCCTCCTCCCAACCTCTCCATCCCCACGCACCCCGTCCCGCGCCGGCCCCACGCCTGCCTGCTCATTTGTGGCAAGCCAGGGTGGTTTGATACAGCTTTATCAGGGAAAGGCTTAGAAGCATTTGTGGTTCTTTCTAAACCTGCGGCGAGGCAGCAAGTGCCATATGCTGCTCATGGGATGAAGCACAGCTGGAACGGCGTCCCGTGGGCAAGGGGAGGCTGGGCAGCGGCCAGCCTGACGTGGTCTTACTCTGCAAACCAATTCTGTGTCCTAAACCTTGTTAAATACCTCCTATCGGTCGCTGTCAGCTTGTGCAAGCCATGAAGGGTCTTCAGGCTCTTCACTGGGGAAGGATGTGCAGAAGATACCCTTCACACATTCACTCTTCCTGCACTGCGTGGATCCACCCATCCCACACACGACCCTCCTGGAGTACACCTCCCCAAGGACACTGTCACCAACCCAGAGGTGTCCAAACACAGCAGCAGCTTCTGGGCGCTTGAGAAACCACTCACCTGACTGGTCCCAAGGGCTGAAGGTTCTCATCGGGGACGACTGCACATCTCACATCACTCACAGGGGCTCCATGATGACCTCCTGCCTTGAACCAATCTTCCACCAGCAAAGAGTGATTAAAACCAGAGCAAACAAAAGCAAAACAAGGACAGGGCTCCATTAGGACCAATTTTTGTCTCTTCATGCCTCAGTGGAGCTGGTGTCTGTTATGGTTTGAGAAAACCCATAACAATCTATTGTCATTTAGACAATTATTCTATCACCCGATGATCCCTCTCCACCCTGAAAGGGGAATCGGGGAACACAAAGAAACACGAGGGTTGAAATATAAACGGATTTAATAGACTAAGACTAAATAATTAACAATAATACTAAAGAACCAGTATTAATCCTGATACTGATATAAGATATACAAGAGTTATACTCAGCCAATTCTATCAGCAGGAAGCTGTGCACTCCCAGCAGGGGACAGCAAATGTCAGACACTGCGAGCGCAATGGCCTCAGGAGGAAGGGAAGGGCTCAGGGCTCCGGCACCGGGGCAAGGAGTTGTCTGGACCGCCGCCATCAAGGGAGAGAGAGCTACACAGCAAACTTTTCTAATTTATATTGAATGTGACGTTCATGGTATGAAATAATCCTGTTGGCCAGCCTGGGTCAAATGCCCAGGCCTTGCTCCTCCTTGTCCCTGCGCCTGGCAAGGCTCAAAATGAATCCCACAGAGCCTGGCTGGCTGTAAAGTAAATATTTTCACAAATTCAGACACTAGAGTCTTCTAGAAGTGCAATTTTCCCCAGCATTAGAAGAAAAGTTAGTCCTGTGTCTCTCAACCCAGGACAGTGTCACATGATGGTGACTTTGGCTCCCTGCCACTCGGCCAGGCATGAGCGCTGCCTGTGGCCCAGCACCGGGTAACTCACTGCAAGGTCAAGGAAAACTACGAAATGGTGAAACCACCTTTTCCTTACTTCTGCATGAACAATTTCACATGCTTTAAAATACCTGTTTTGGAGGCTTGAAACAGATTTAAAGTCTCTCTTCAAATTTTGAAATTTAACTTTTACCTGAATTGAAAATATCAGTGTAAAGGGCTGTATTTCATTTTTCCTTGAATTAACATTTTGTTGCCTTTCTAGCAACAACTTACATAATTTTGAATGGATTCTAGTACTATTTTTGTTAACTATACAAAATTATATTTTATCTAGCTGCAGTTGCAGATAAAATCAACTGTTAGTTGCCTGCAATTCTGAAAAACTTATTTCTAACATCTACCACTTCTACCCCAAAAGTGTAGGCAATTTTGAATAATCTCAGAATAGCTTCAGTCCTGTTTCCACTTGCAAGAGTGCAAGTGTCCTCAAAACTAAATCAAACATCCATCCCTTGAGAGCTTCCATTTGATGATGTTGAAATGCATTCTCAGAAATAAAAGTCAATTTGACCCTAAAAAAACACTTTCTCAGAAAAAAGACTCAAGGAATTTAAAAAAACCCCAGCAAACAGAAAGGTTGCATTTAGTTGCATGGAGGAGAGGAGGCCCCGAGGAGAACAAAATGCAGAGGTTGTTGCAGCAGAGACTTCCACTGCCGTGCTTCCCGAGGTCCCCACTGCTGCAGGTCCGCTCTTCCAAGCACTGTGGCATCACCAGACCTCATCTGCTGAAGGGGTTCTTTAGTGAAAAATAATTGGGAACTTCTCTGGAGTTTCCTGGTTCTCTGGACCTCGTCTGAGGATGTTCCACCTCAGGACCATGATGAAGTTGCTTTCGCTGTGTGCTCAACACAGATTTCAAGAAGAGAGTGAACAACCTTTGAGGTACTGAACAGCTAAAATGACATTCCATTTTCTCATCTAGCAGTAATTAAAGAACATTTCCTGCAGCAAACAGCATCAAACCAATGCACTGAGTTGCCACTGTTCCTTCGGCCTCAATCCTAAGTACTCCAGGAGAGTACAAGCCCCTCAGAGCACACGCGTTAATTATTGAGTCAGTCTGAATCACTAGAATTAGTATTTTATTGGCATTTCTTTCCCCAGATTCATATCTGTGCAAAGTTTGCTGATTCTCCATTGCTTAATGCCACCTTATCGCGTTGGAAATTCATGCACATACTTGAGAGATTTTAGTTGTTTCTGCAGAATGACAGTCCTTTTATTTTTCAGTATTTGTGGTTCAGTATACAGCCGCCTGATACACTGGAGCTAAGGAAAATTGGGGAGAATGATTCACAGTAAAATTTTGAGAAGTCCATTTCTTCTAAATCAAGGCAGAAACAACTCTCTATAGTCCGTGATCAGTGACTAAATTCTACATTATTTTAAATTTACGTAGCACTATAAATAATCATTCGTGACAATACTACTATAACCTGAAAATAAGGCAGGGGCAAGGCCTGATCTACATCTGTTTTATATTTATAGTGTTCATACTTGTATACTATTTTATATGCATACACTCCTATAAAACAACAACAAAATAAAACTGTCCCCACAACAATAAACAGGGTATATTGTACAGCCTGTAAGCTATGGTATACAGTAAAACTGATATAACATCCCATAGGTTATGGGATACATTAATAAATAGACAATGATATATTAATTTGCAAATTTAACACAGAATTTTAAAAGAGGAGGTAAGATATTACATACAATGGGGCTGATACATCATTACTGCTTTTACTCCACTTTAAAATAATGGCACTTTCATGTCATGGGAAACTTGGAAGCAATAAGGTAACGAATCACAGTCAACACATACAGTTCAGAAGAGATGTAATATTTTTAAGAGCAACCTGAATTTTTTGGAGTGCTTGATTTTGTAAGCCTGAAGTAGAATTGTTCACATTTAGTTTCTCTGCCTGCCTAATGTATATAGAAAAAAAAAGTACTTAAAGTACTTGTCTTATGATATTCACCAGCTTTGCTTTTTAATTTGGAAGTATATACTCAGCTTATCACTTTGCCATTGCTCTTTCCCACCAAACCAGAACCAAGCCATGGAAGCCCCATGGCAGTCCCATGGTCCGTCCCACTCACACAGTGGCTGATGTATTGGCTTTTAATGATAAGTGGCACCCTAAGTATCTAATCACTCTATATATAGAATTTAAAACCCTAAACTACTTTGAAACATTCATATATTTTACCTACTCCTAAGCTGGCAAATATGATTTAATTACAAGTTAATAGCTTTTAAATCCACTAAAGCCAAGATATGCCATAATATTCATACAACTACATGAATATAGTTGTACCTAATTCCTAATTTTGCAGTGCGGCCACTCTCCAGCAGTAAGTAGTAGAGATGTATGTATGTACATATGTAAACAGAAAAGGAGCAAACCAGTGTTGTGGATGGACTTATGCCTGCTACCCTCATGCTTGCTGATTACACTTATTTTAGAAACAATATCAGGAGGGGACCGCTGTGGGAAAAGAAGCACAAAATGCTCCTCAAGAACGTCCAAAGGCAGATGGCCTGGTAGGCAAGTGGTAATGTCAGACACCAAAGGGTATTTTTGATTGCTGGGGCTGCTTGTGCTTCTGTTAGTCATGGCTTCTCCGGCTACTCGCAGAGCGTGATGGTGAGGTCTAACGGGGTGGCTGCACAACAGTCATAAAAACTGTTACACCTGTCTGTCGCACCAGACAACTTGTCCTTCAAGCTTTGAAAGAGACAGGAGGCAGCTGTGGCGGGCTGAGGGGTTAAAGGCAGACGGTGATTTTATGTCCGAGTTAGATTTAAAGAAACGCTATGCTTCACACTGCAAATCAATGTTTATTTTACCACAGAACCATCAGAATCGACAACAGGGTGCCAGAGTGCATCTTCGCTAATCTATCCCATAACAACACAGGAGCACAATTTTCAAAGACACATATTTATACATCTGGTAACCACTTTTGTCCCCATTACTTACTTAAAGATTAGAAACCCTTTGGGGGACACATACACACGCACACATTATTATTTTAAAAAAAAGAAAAAAGGCAATACAAATTGTTTTGTTGCTGTCAGAAATAGAAAGTGCCAGGTAGTTTCGCCATCATCGTTTCCTGGTCCCGCTGTTGCCACTGGCAGACTTATTGAAACTTCTGCTCATCTGCGGGAAGTGGACAGTTGGTGTTCTTTCTGTGGGGCCGTACAGCCCCAAATTCCTGGCTGTGGCTGACTTGCGAAGAGGCTTGATGCTGGGAAAAGGATTGAAGACTTGCGGCTTTGGGTTGGCAGGCTGAGGAGATTTAGCCCGGTTCCCACTGTCGCTGGAGGAGCTGGAGGACTCTGATAAATGTGGCTGGTCGGAGTGATGGGATGTCGACTCCATATCGGTTTTGCTGTCTGAGGTGAGTTCCAGCGCTTCCAGTTTTAGCTGAACCGCTGCCATGGTTGTACTGCTGTCCGTAGAGACTGGCTCAGACGACCGCCGGTCCGCTTTCCGAGTAGTCCTGTCATCCAAACCACCTCCTTCTCCTTCTCCAAAGTCAGAATGTTTGGAATTCTCCTCCTTTGCACCGGGACTATTTGTCTTACAGCTCTCGCTCTGCTCATCTATTAGCCCTATGGTATCCCCGTAGCCCAGCTGGCCTTTGGCCCTTGCAATATTCTTTCGATGAACTCGTATGTGAGTGCGCCATGGGGAGTTCAGTTTTGTTTTAAGATCTTCTTGGGGAATGGGAGACATCTTCCCCGTAGCATGACTTGGGATATGAATAACAGCGTTTTTGAGAGACTTGTTATTCAGTTTCATCTTCTTTCCTAAAAGCAGGTGGTTTATCACCGGGGAATGGTTTACCTGAGAAGGGAGGAGGCTGGTAACTGGCCCTTTGTCTGAAAAAAAAGTGTTTAAAAGAAACACAGCATTGTTAAAGGACAAAACAAATTAATGTTCTAAGGATCCACCACCAAATTTGATGCCTTTCTTAAGGTATAGCAAAGGTTTGTAGGACTGACTGTTATTTAGAAAAAAAAAAAAAGAAAATAAAAAAAATTACTGAATTTCTCTTACATCTGGGAGTCGGACATAAAGCTATAACTTCTATCATAAAGATTTCCTGTCCTCCCTCCCTGCTTCTTACCTATAGGTAAGTCCTGAGGCAGGAATACCATGAAAATAAATCATAAAAAAATAACTTCTCATTTTTGGAACTGAACTGTAACTGATAGTTTAACATTAATATTGACTTCTGATCTTTCTTGTCTCCTTCATTTCTCTTCCATTACAGCCAATTCAATTCCTTTACGAGGTCAGTCAAATAAGCCTCTCCATGAGGCTTGTGTGACTGGAGAATGGACCATTGTATTTTTAATGGATAAACTGCACCTGCTCTTTTCTATTTGGTCCTCTTAAACCAGAGCAGGAGACTCAGAATTAGGTAATTAGATGACAGTTTGATTAAACCCCAGACCCAGCCCCACACCATGATTAGTAAGATTAGAAAGGTTTGTGTTTGGGGGTGGGGGTTGGCAATCCTTGGGAATCAACATTTTACTGCTTGCACTGTTTCTGCTGGATACAGCCTTTGTTCAAAGCAAATACTTTTCCAATATTTAAAGAAAAAAAAATTCTTTACAAATTATGTTAATGTTAACGAAAAATTGCAGCTCTAGGTATTCAAATGCTCCTGCTAGGATAAGTTTAGACAGTCTAGAAGCAGAATAAAAATTCTCCACAGTGACCCATTTCCATGGTTCAATGCTAACTTAGAGAGATGGTATCTAAGTGGGGAGGAATGAGTGGGGTGGGCTGTGTTCAGGTTGAACACCCACTAAAACCTTCAGCCGCACTGTTCATGCTAAACCCCACGTTGCTCAGTTTGCCAACTGGGGGAATAGACTCCACAACACAGATGGCGAATAAATGGACTGATGTCCGGCTCAATCCTCACAGCAGTATCATTATGGCTACATAAACTGTCAGCCACAATGGAACTTCTAAGATAGTTTTTCAGCTGCATAATTTGCCATGTCCAGACGAACTCTGAGGAGTTAGGATAATACGGAGCAGCTAAGAATCTGCCTGACACTTGGTCTGAAGCGTACTCATCTCCTTGTTTCCCTTTTTCCAGTGCATCAGCATGTCAACTCCAAGAATGCCAAAGATTTAAAGTTTTTAATCAGGGAGATCACCACAATGCACCCAGACAGCAAAGACATTTTTAAATACCATTGTTCAGCTGGTCCCTGGGACCTAAAAAAATCCCAGGGTCATCATCTTCAGATCCTGACAAAAGAAGAAAAAACATCACCTTCTCATTTACAATCTGTCCGTAAATGTTTCACTGTTAATGTGTTATATATCCCATCAGTCTCTCTTGTTTTGTCTATTTCATTAAACGTAAAAGAATGTTATTTGCCTTGTCTCCTGTGATGACATCGGCTTGTAATATATATATAATAAATATAATAATAAGTCAGTAAATGAAGCATGTTTTGATATGTTACCTGCTCTGATATAGACATGGTGAACCTGCTGTTGCTGCTTCTTCTTTATCCTGGAATATTGCTTTTTCAGCGCATTAATATCAGTAGTCATACGCTCCATCATCATGCTGTTAAAAGCAGCATGATACTCGCTTCGGCAAGAGTCTATCGCTCCTGGACTTAATTCTGCAATGTTACTGGAACCCAGACTTTGTTCTTCATTCTGATCTGCACAGAGTGGGAATAAAGTAGAGGCGAGGAGTAAATTGGCATACTCAAGAATTCCATAGATTATCTACAAGGGAAGTCTATGTCCGATTCTTATTGTCCTATTTAACTGTAGTCTTTAATTAAAAATTTATTATAATACGCACATTTAACAAAGCTGCACTATTTATAATAAGTATTACATTTCTAGAACTTCTGCTTAAGAATGGCAAGGGTTTGAGGGGAGTTTAAAGAGTACCAAAGTCAATTAACAGAGCAATACAAAGTTATAAGCACAGTTCTCCAATTACCCAAAAGTACATCAAGCCATCGCTAACATAATTCAGAAACTGATTATTAAAGACACTCAGCTGGTCAAAGAGGAAGCTGACAACACAAGTTATAAAATACATTACAGTCAAGCAGGCGTGAGATTAAGCAACCGACCTAGTGATACCAGCAAGAAGCACCAAGAAAACAGTTACAGCAGCACGGGGAGAAAGCTGCTAGTAGCAACAAAAGGGATAGGCGCAGAGCAGCTGAGGACCAGGCAACTCGAAAGCATCTCGGATCAACAGCTGCAGAGCGACCAGCAGCAGGGCAATTTATTTTCACAGCTGCTTCTGATGCACGACCAAACTGGCACTCCAGGGTCAAGGGGATAATCCTTTTTCAAGGGATGTTTGTTTGTCTTTGGCTTAGTTTGCAGCAGCAGTTTGATGTTCTGACTGAGCGCCAGCTTAAAGCAGCAGGTAGAGGCTTACAGTCCCTCAGGAAGGGAAAAACCAAAACACCACAGCAATCAAGAGGAAAATAGAGCTTATAGGTCCCAGCAAAACCAAGCCACAAGAATGATGGTATGTAATCAGGTAACAGCAACTGCTACGTCAGTCTGGGCTTTTTTGTGGGGAAGGTGGAGGCGGGTTGGGGATACGTAACTACAGCCTCTCCCGGGATGTCATAAAATCACTGCTGATCCAGTACCATTTCGTAAAGGCTGCTGCAAGTTAACAAATGATCCGCCTTTCTTGTACAGATCAGAACTTTGTTCTGCTGGTAGAGCTCGCACAGGTGAACATACAATTCCAACAGAAATTTTATTACAATGTGGAGGGATTTGAAAAATAGTGACATTTTGACAGAACACCCTAAACCACACGCCATTTTATAAAAATATGAACATATCCAAAACATGTAACAGTCTGAAGGTTTGGCCAAAAGGGTGGTGAAAATGACCTACAGAATTAACCCACCACTGACAGATTCCAGTATTAGCCATGCATATGCTACTAAAGGTCAAGATTATTTATTTCATGTACACTGTTCAGAAAATGATGACTACGTAACAGCTTGCTTGAAAATAACCATGGATTTAGCGTGGACTTTCTTTCCAAACGTGTGCTGCTTTTTTAGTGGGTGGGTAACACTATGGGGTTCATTTTTTAACCATCACTGTAGCTAAATCCTTAACCCACACTGTCATTTATTGTATACATGCAGCCTTCAAACTTGACTTTGAAGACATCGTCATGGACCGCAGAGCAAGTAATTTAGTACCTGCTGTAATCTCTACTCGAGTATAAAACACAGTTTTCATAGGGGCTTTCACAGAGGAAGATACAGACAATTTCTTCAAGGTCATGCAGATTTAACTATGTTTTCCAAAATGAACAAAAGCATTTTTACCTTTCATCTGTTTTTGATATTTTTGGAGCTCTGGTGCCAAAAACCCACTTAATGGTCCAAGACAGCCAATTGCATTGGCAATTGAGTCTTCATCATCTAGATCATTCTCCTCATCACTGTCTCTGGTTCTGCCTAGCCTTCTGTCAAATGAGAACATAAGAGAAACAAGAAAGAGACATTCTTAAATATGATCACTAGCAAACATCTTTATGTTCTTTAGGATCATACAAGGGAGGATACCACTTACCTTTTCACTATCTGTGTAGGGTAAACCCTATATGCCATAAGCAGTACATTTCAAACTTACCCTGAAAGTGAAGTTGATTTAACTGCCGCAGGGAAAGGAGTAATGTTGTACGTGTATTTCTCCCTTAATTCTGCCAGCTGCGGGAAGGGAAACTGAGCCATGGTATAAACAGTCTAGGAGGGGGGGAAAAAATGCACTTTTTAAAATTTTTGCTTTAACAGTGCTACAAAAGATTTTTCCATGAACAGACTTTCACAGTCTTGCAGGACTAAAGGCTGCATGTTTGCATGTGCTGTAAGAAAATGGAAATGATCTAGTTTTATGATCCAGTATTTCCTGTAAGAAAAATAAAGACTGACTCACTAGAAAAATACATGGTTTAGAGGAAAAAAAAAATGGAACAGATAACATGAAATGTAGGGTCATTTTCAACTCCTGTACTTATTTAATAATCATTGTCAATCCTCTCCTTGGCAGCAAACCAGAAATCATCATCCTCCAATTATGATTTCACTTACATGAATGCATCATTGAGGTCTTGGCGATCTTCCAGAAGACCTATATTTCTGCTCAAGTATTCAACAAGGTATTGACACTACCATAGGCCGGAAGGAGCAAATCCTCACTTGATGTGGAGTGTTAACAAATCCATTACTTCACCTGAGCAGCCACGAGAGCTTGTGTGAAGGAAATCACTTCAACACAAAAGATACGCCCAAAGAGGAAGGACCCAACATTACCCAGCTAACTTTTCTCTTCTCGATTTCTGGGTTTGATTGTTGTTTTGTAAGGGGATTTTGGGGGGGGACTGTAGTAGTGGTTGGGGTTTTTTTTAAAAGACATTTGTTCTTTGGTGAACACAGAAACTTCTCTGCAATTCTCTGAACTCAGTACGTAGTCCCTAGAACTTTAAACAAGGCCATAAAAACCTCTAATACCTTTTATTTACTTCAACACTTAAAGAAGATAAATAGTTGCAAATGCATTTGCTTTCAGCATTATTTTTGCTGTAGGTCTTTTTGTAATAACAGAATGTGTGTCACCAGCCACCCTGACATAAAGACACATCATATTCATTGTAATACCACTGCTGATTTATTCCTATGTATTTTAGTCGCCTTTATTTTCCCCCCCCTCTCTTTTGTACACTCACAACTATTCAGGACTTTCAAATAACTGACACACAATTCATTGGGAGTCTCAATGTCAGAGTAAAAAGAAAAAAAATAGCCATATATAATTTCTCACAGTTTCTCTGAAATATTATAGCTTTTCCCCCAGCTTGAAAATTAAATGTCTTCCAAAAGACAGCAATGAAAAAATTTCTCATAGCTATGACAGGAAATCTTCACTTTTTTTTTTCCCCTGTGCTATTAAGTCAGTGACATTTTCCTCTGAAGGCAAACTGCCTCAATTAAGATGAAAGGGAATTTTGAACAGTTTCTACATAATCCATTCTTGAACTGTGCCTTGTCTGTGCCAAATACGCTAAGGAAAATCACAAACATGAATTCAGTATTAGACCTTTCCTGACAGAAGGTAAAAAAAAAATTTTCACCAACAGCAATGATTTAAGCCATGAGGAGCAGGCAGGACACTCCTGGCTGGATCAGGCACGGGGCAATAGTGCAGCTTAACAGGCTTCTGCATGACAATGCTTTTACAGTTCAAGCCATGCACAGGCTCTAAGGCAAGGAGAACGCATAGAAAAACCCAGAGCATGAATCGAAGCTTTGCCACTCCATGAAACTGCAATGCTACTGTGAAAGAACAAATAGTCTCTAGGGCCTGAACAGTGATATCCCGGCAGTCTACCAGACGAAGGAATTTTATGATCTGGAGAAAGACCCACCTCTGGCCCAACATGTCTGCCTGTTTGTTTGATCTCCACCACACTTTCCTGGATTCCCCCCCCCCCCATATGTCTCAACTCTCTCCCTTCACAGAGAAGTAGGCGTGTCTGGAATTTATTTCTACTCTTTATGTCAACAGCCTTTTCAGGTAACTTTTTCCATATGCTAGTTACCCTTTAAGTGAAACAGTCGACTCTGAGCCCTTCATTTACTCCTTGCACCTACTGTTTTAGATTATGCTTTTAGCTTTTGCCTGTCTCCAGTCTGTGTCTCTTCCAGACCCTATGCAACTTCTTTCATTTAGCATACACGTTTTTAACTTAATTACTTGTTATCAGATTATAACTGGAGGCCTCACTTGCCACCTGGCTACGAGATCCACAAACAAATTTTATGCTGATACAAGTGCTACTGGAAATTTAAAAAACATCGTCAATCAAAACCCGTGATCTCCTCACAGCAATGCTTCAGAGTCAGAGCCTCCTGTTCCTAGTTTGTACATCGACTTGGGTGCCATTTGGCTAATTCTGGTGAAACTGTGCCAGAGAGAAATAACCTACACATATAAAGCATGATGCAGCCGACCTTATTATCATCTTATTTATGGCCATAAGGGACAGATTCTGGGAACAAAAAAAGCCCAAAGACAGACAAGAAAAAAACCCTCTCTTTTCACCTCAAATCAGTAGCATTTGTCAATCCTCTGCCTTACCCTAAAAATGCAAAGCCACCTGCACCCTCAGCAGAATACCATACAGAAGGTTTCGAGCTGTGGCTTCTAAAAGAGGGTAAGCAGTTTTGCCTTTGTAGACAGCTCAGACACACTTATCTTAAAAGCCACCTCACACTGGTTTAAGGCTCTTCTCTTCATTTTCACTAAGACAACAAAACAAAAAGCAAAAACAAACCCGTAAGAAAACAGACAAAGTGCTACTGAAGTAGAAAGTTAACAGTGAACACCATCAAATCAGGGTAACTGCCTACAGGAGATAGTCTAAAACGCTAGGGTACTGCAGAGGGATTAATCCCTGTTCCCCTCCACCACAGTAAACACACAGGGATGCCTCTCCTTTTCCTGGTTGCTTCTCACCTCCTCTATGCTGGGATGTTTCTAGGCGTACAAACTGAATTAGTTTAGCTGCTCTTAAAAACGCTTGCTTTCAGAAAAGGCATGGAAGTGTGTACTCTGCCTAGCACGCACTGCTTAGAATATCTGCAGACACCTGGCATACAGCCTTCTGTCTCCATGTTAGAACCAAAGGTTATTAATAGGCCAATAAAATGACATTACCAAATACCGTATTTGTTTAATTCTAGTCCTGAATGCATACTGGGTCTAGCATCTGATGTGCAGAGCACTTACCCTTTATTTACCTAAACTGTTCAATTTGGAAAAGGAGGAAGCTGTAGGCTTGCTTGCTCCTCCAATCCCTCCATGCTCTCCTCAGCATAACATCATAAGAACTCTTGCCATGCAAGGGATAAAGCTGCAAAAGCTTTAAGCCCTCAGTCCTAGGTAGCTGTACTGTCTGCAGGCAGGCATTTTTAATGGTAAAACTTGCACCAACTCTACGTGTTGGTGGCAAGAATGAGGACAAGAGTCCTCTGATCTACTTTAGACATCTGTTCAGGCAACACTTGCCCCTGAAGCCATTATCTCTCTCTTCCAACTCCCAAAGGAAACAGGCCTTTTAAAGCACAACTTGTATTCTAGTGGCAGAGAAAGGCTTGTTACTCTTCACTGCCTCAAGTGAGCCTGTGCAGGTAGCTCAGATGCAAATGTAAGCACCACACAAACCTAAAGAAAAGTGAGATGATGGCCACCAGCAACCTTTACTGAAACATGTAGGGAAGGCAGAGCAGGATATTAATCCCTTCCTGCAGTGGGATACTAATCCTTGAGCCTACTTATAAAAAATATTAGATGTAAAATCACCAATCTGCTTTTGATTTGGGGGCAGGGGGGAAGAACAAACATTTTGGAAACAAAGCAATCTAAACATTCTTCTCTGGCTGACTCCTCTGAAAACGCCTAAAGCAATTTAAAAACCAGTGTCTTCAAGTAGCTTATGTCCTTTCATTAATGCAATGGTTCATATTTCTTTATTTTCTTCTCCAGCACAGAGAAAATGGTTCAAATGCAGCAGGCAGGCACATGCTGGCATTCATATCCCCTAATGGTAAACACTTGTAGTGCCTAATTCTCTCCACTTACAATAAAGAGAGACTGGAGTGAACACCTCTGGTGGAGATGGCTACGCTGCCAGTACCTGCCTTTGACCTGAAGAATACTATCTTAACAGACACACTGCTTCTCTATGCAGAAAACTTAAACCTGCCACATTCTCCATAACAATAGCAATGCTATCCCACCTACCTCAATGCTCCTGTCAGTGTCACAATATATACATGTACACTATGAAGCACCAAGTGATTCTTTTTTGCTGAAGCACAAAAAGACTGATAATTTAGTATACTTTTAATTGCAACAGTTAAAAACTCAAAAAGATCCTTCCATCCCTCCAAACAGTAAGGTACCTATGCCTTATCTTCTATTAGACAACGGCAAGGACAGAAATCCACATTGAGTCACTAAAGCCCACTTCAGCTTCCCCAACATTACTCTTTGTCACAAATACCACATCTTGATTTTGTACTGCACCTGAGACCAGGAACTGAAACACAATGAATTTGAGAAGGTATCAGCATGGGCCATCTTCCTCATGCATCCTCAATATCTGAACTGCTTTGTGAGAAACCTTAACACTTATTTTAAAAGCATGTGAGTACCACCTGCATTTCCATGTTTGAAGCAAAACAAAGCCACAGTGCTCACCTCTCATTCTGAGAGCTCCCTCATTGAACAAAACAACAGCAATAGCAAAAGCCAAAAATCTGAAAGTGATCCTTTACTTCATCAGACAATGGAAGTGTATTATCCCAGACAGTCAAGAAGTTTTCCTTCCAATAATAGGTAACAGAAGTCACCTGCTAACTCCTCTAATAAACTCATCCAACTTCATATACTGAAACTGACTTTTTCCTTCCCCTAAGTCAGGTAAAAAACATCAGATGAATTCTGTGCTCTATATTTGCATCCCTTTAATCACACCATACTCTAACTCATCAAAAGCAAAGTTCCAGACATAGCATGAAGTCTTTATAAAACATCTAAGTAGCCAACACCTCAAGGATATCAGAAAAAAACAGTGTAAGTGCAAATCAATACAGTTACATCTGTTATACTAAAGTCCCTTTCCTTTCCCAGAACAACGTGGATCTTTGTTCTCATAAAATGACGTATGCTGTAAGAATTCAGGGACTGCAATTATCTACAAATGTCTTTGTTTATAGTTCACTGACGACTGTTCATAGCTATTTTTTTTTAAATTATGAAGGATGTTTTTCCCTTCTCACTTGATAAACTCGTCTCCCACAGTGTCTGCAGAATGAAAAGGACACAATGAAATAAATAACTGGTCAAAACATAAAGACAAAACACCCCAAAAATTATGACTACTACATCTTCCTTGCGTAAATCCAACTGGACACAACAAACTTTCAGCTGTCAACACACAACAAATTTTTATCAAACAGAGCCTAGTGGTTCTCTATTCTCAAAGTATAAGATAAGATATTAGCTTTAACTGCGGGCCATCTACTTGTTTCATTGACGTGCTAGCTCATCTCAGTTATCTCAAACTTATAATCTTGGGAGAGATTAGGTTTCTCTAGTACCTGAACAAAAATGTAATTTGTTAGAAATCAGCACCTGAAGGATGCACAGGAAACACAAACAATAATTATATCACAATCACTCACCTGCATGAGTTCATTGCTGTCAATCAGACTGTCTTCCAGCATCTCCTGGGTCAGCTTGCCCATGGTACTGTAAAACTCATCTGCAGTTTCACAACACTCTATTTGCCTACATCAAAATACATGTTGATTTTTTATTTTACTTTTACATACAGTTATACACCTCCAAGCTAAAACTGAGCTTTCTGTCATCATAAAATACATGGTTCCATTAGTCACCTTAATTCTTAAATTTAATGTAATCCTACTTACACTTCCAAATAATAAAACGGTGCACATCACATCAGAAACACTGGTGCAGTAAAAGGACGTACTGAGCACAGCTTACTGTCCTGACTGCTCACGATAAAGGATTCACGAATGTCCAGGCAGGTTATTCCCTCTGCCCCTTTCACTTCTACAACATGAGAATCAATAAATCCTGCCTCCTCGTAGCACAAGGGAGCTCTCCCATGAGCTCAAATAGGGAACATAAAGATTTCTCGACTGCCTCGTCACCCATTCTTCACTGCTGAATTCACTGGTTGAACCATCTTTTGTCAGACAGGAACATATTCACTGGCCAGAAAATATTCTGGTGGAGTAAATTAAGTATAGGTGTACTTATATATGTCATTGTATTCAAAAGAGCTGAGATCACATAATGAAGCAAAATTCACTCATATACTGCATACTTGTGAACTCTATTTCTAAATTAGAGATGCAGAGTTTTTTGTTGCGTTTTTTTATTCGGTTTGGTTTGGTTTTGGGTTTCTTGGTTTAAAAAAATATGAGTAATATGCTTTTGTGAGTTGCTGTTCTACATACATTAGGGTCAGCTGCTAAACATCCTCTCTTGTCAAGGGAAAAATTTGTTTTACTTTTATCCCAAAGTGCATTGCTGGCTACATATTGTAGCCTCCCCTGTAAAATACAGCTGCTGGAATGATCAAAAAAGCACATGGCCTTTTTTCTTAAGGATTAGAAGAGGAAGTCTCCCTTGATCTTCAGTGTCTATGGAGAACAACCATTAAACTACGAAACCCCTACTGAAATCTTAAAATAGTTTAGCTAAAAGAATGATTTAGCAAAAAAAAAAAAAAAAAAAATCGAAACAACGGGTATGGAGCCAATTATCACAAACATACTGCTTACCTTCCCTGATACCTTCAGTCTCTCATGATCTCCATATACTGCTTTCTCTGCTGCACCTATTTTTGACCTCCCCGTTCCTTCAGTTTCCCTCAAAACAGAAGTATGATTGAACCACCCACATTTTAGGAAAAGCACTTCTCACCCCATTTTCATGTCTAGAAAGATAGTCTTGAGAAGTATGAAGATCATGAGACTATGGCCACTGTTTCAGGCCCCACTTCTTTAAATCCCCCCGTTCTATTTCTAGCAGAGAAGACAGACAAGCAAAATCAGTCTTCTCCCGGCAAAGGCATAGTGCCTGATCTTTTACCCCCATTTGATACCATTAATCACAAACTTATGGGATGTCAATTCCTGTTCAGTTTTAGGGACTCATCATCTTCTGGATCTCTAGTTAACAAACCAGTGTCCCTTTCTGTTAATTGCCCCCAAATCTGCCAGACCTTCTCCCTTTCCTCCTGAACAATACTTACATGGTGTGCACTGTGATCAGCTTATTCTTAAAACATGTTTCATTTTTGCTTTAAGTTTTATAGTAAAATCTTCAAAGCACTGACCTTCTTTTTATCATGTTAGGAGTTGGAACATTTTTAATTACAGCTTTTAAGTGCACAGAGACCCACTGCAATAGGACCTTTTATCTAAAGGTATGGTATAAAGTAATAAAGCACAATGGGACTACATATAGTTTAATCCTAATGCAAATGATTCATGCAAGTTTAATTCATGAACCAAATGAATAAAGCTCTTAGGAAATTATTATTCTAATTATTATTCTTCAGATTAAAAATTAAATATACTATACAAAGTCTCTTACAATGCCACTGGCCTGCAGTGCTAATTTATTCAGAAAGTAAAAAGAAATGAAACCTCCAAGGACAGAGCTGAACATAAATCCCAGTGCTTCAGTCTCAGGGGTAAAAGGAAGGTGAGTGCTGATAGGCATCACAAGAAAAACGTGATGCAGCTGCTGATGGCAGCTGAAAAAAAGTTTCCAGCTGAACTAACATCTGCTTGACCTGTCAGAGCTCACACCTCCCACTGAAGTCAGTGACAAAATCCATTTCTCCAGGAACACTCTACACTCTTTGGAATGCAAATATTTGCTACGACAACACAGGAATTTAGAAGAACTAACCACCTCTTGTGTTTTGTACTACATGATGAGTTTCCAAGGTCATAAAGGACTATAATAGAAACTTGACTAGAATGTGCTTAAAAAGCAGAGAATTTCAGGAAAATTCTCTTCTTGGGTATAGCCAATGGGCTTACATCCTTAAGTCTTTAAGTGAAAATAAGGGAATTAACATCCTCAGCTTCAGGTACCAAACTAAATTAGCTAGTCACCCTCAAGCCCATCTGTGTGTCTTTCCACAGAGCATTTACCAGCTCCCTCAGAGGTCTATGTTCTGAGAAGTCCAACCAACCTTTTAGCATAGCATGAACACATTATACACAGACAACGCAAACAACTGGAGACACTTCCTGCAGCAAGGGTCAATTAATTATCATGCTCATTCTGACACAATGGGGAAGCCATAGAGCCTTTGATTCTGCTTTGAAAAAGCTGCACACTCTCCTGAAAGACTGCATCTTGTTTAGAATTGAGAACATGCTTTTCAGAACAACATGAGTTACACACATTCCTCATACTGAAAAGAAAAATCAGATAAGAATGACCACTTACTCTCCTAACTTTGCCCAGATAGCCAAAGCCGCTCTCAGTATAATTTCAGAGCCTTCAAAGAATACCGAATCCCAGATCTTCAGAACTGTATGGTTAGGCAGACAAGTGGCGAAGAGGGTTAGAAACCACTGCATTGTGAAGACATTTGTAAGTGGGGGTTCATATCCTCCTGAAATATAAAAAAATAAAAAAAAGATGCTTAAAATTACTTAATAGTAAATGCTTTACTATTATTTTACAGGGAGTATAAACTGCATACTGAAATCCACCAGACATTCCGGTACTTCTGTTATTGCTTGAAACTTACTTAGCCTGCAGCTATCCAAAGATAAGCTGAGAAAAAGAGTGATGGAAAAATGACATACTTAGTCACCTTTCATTCTGCTGCACTGCAAAAAAGCTCTAAGCAGCAGCATTGGTTTTGGACTGTAAACCCTGGAAAACACTACCACACTTTTTTTTTTCCCTCCCTTATATTAGAAAGATTGCTCTTCCTTCCCCAAAGCCATATGAGCTAAAAGCTTTTATAAAAAAAAAAAAAAAAAAAAAAAAAAAAAACACCAACAAAAACACTGAACAAAAGAACCACTCAAAACCCACTGCATTCTTCAGAAACTAATGTCATAAGAGGTCTTTATCTACATGAAGGTGACTGTCTCTGTAAAATTTTATCTATTGTTTTAATATCCTGATGCACTGCCAGCTTAGCAGAAGCGACTGTAACACATTCAGTTTTCCTTTTGTCTTGTTAAGTTTCAGGCAAAATTTAGTATCTCAGCCTGAAACTCTAAGTTTTACTTTCCTGTTGTGCTTGGAGAACACTTTGTACACCCTAGTATCAACTGATGCACTGAGGCCATTACCAAAGAGGCTGCTGCCTGTGAGAACACCTTCAAACAGCAATTACCTCCTTAGTACCCTTTTTTTTTTTACAGTTTGGGCACAGTCACAGTTTATTTACACGGAACATGGTCGCAGGTCTTTTCTAAGATGGAACTCTGGGTTGCACTTAGCTTCCAGACTGAAGAAAACCCCAAACAACCAACAACAAACCCAAAACACTCCCAAATAAAACAGCTCTATCTTGTTTAAAAAAAAGAAAAAAAAAAAAAAAAAAAAAAAAAAACACAAGTTTGGAGGGAATCCTATACCAAAAAAAAACAAAACAAAACAAAAAAAAAACAACAACAAAAAGCACAGTGCAAGGCCAGTTTTCAGGTAGCAACCAAAGAAGTACTTCTGAATTTTGCTCCTGTGCATTGCTAAACATCCAGGTGAAGAAATACTAACCAGCCACCATTGGGTCTCACATTGTAACTCTTCCCAGAACAGCTATGTAATTTAACCACCACAAGGAGTAATGGTAGGACTAGTATCTTGAGCTAACGCAAGAGACAACCTTTTCAAGGCAGCCCTTGTACTGTGTGTGTGTACTTGTAACTGTGTTACATTGTTGTCACTCCATACATTTTATATCCTTGTCAACACGGTTCTGTTTGCAGTTAGTGGTGGAACCAAATTATTCCCCCTTTATTCTTTCCAGAGAGCACCACCTATTCATGTTAAGATTATCAATAATGGAATCCATCATCTATCACCTTAATTTAAAATATATATTCTAAGCCACAAACTCATGTAAACACTTAAAAGACTGTATCTTTAGACCAGTGCTCAGATGAAACAATAGGAAAATGGAATTTAATAGCATTTTCTATAGAACCTACCTCCACTTTCTCTGTTAGCAGCTCTTTGCAGGGTGTCTAAGTGCTGGGACAGTTCAGGAAGCTTCATTCGTAACAGATCTCGGAAAACAGCCATATCCACAGATAGAGCGCGAAGATTATTGACAAAATAGCTATCAGGAAGCACCTTATCAATTAGGTAAATCATGATCTATGGGGAAAATGAAATATAATCATGTAGGACTTACAGAGCCAGTTATTTTAAAGTTCTCTGTTCACTAAAGAATGGCTGGGAGCCAGGAGCAACACATGCCTCTGGTTTCTCCATTCACATGGGGAGAAAACATTATCACTTTAAGCAACCGCAGGTACTCTAGGTATACACAAGATACCGGGTGCAAAGGCCTCTTGAAGCTGTCCAGAATTTATGAACCCTTAATGAACAAAATCACTGTCACAGTAGGCTATGTCCAAACTGGAACCATTACTCAAACCAAAGGCAGCTTTTGGCTCTTTTGATGCTGTTCGTGTTTATGAGATTCTCCACACTGTTGGAAAGTTCCACTGTCCCCTCTCTGGTTGTGAGCTGCCACAACTAGAAGACTGACATTCCACATCATCTTCCCCCCCAACTCCAAAATGCAAGATGCTGTTCTTTAAAATACATGCTCCACACATTTTACTGTGATGTGTTACCGTGTGCCGCATTTCATCTTGTCACTTTAAAAGGTGCTAAATTAAGCAGCATGAGACATTTTAAACAGACATCTGTTTCAAGTGAGACAGCTCAACTACATGGGTGGTAATGTATTATTAACTGGATACTGTGAAACTTTTGAGAATGAACAAATGCAACAAAGGAAATATGCAAAAGTTGATGTATATCATCAGCCCAACAGAAGATGCTGACCTTCACTTCATGATCTTTTACAATCTCCATTTGTGTTTTCAATAATTTCTTATAAGCCATAAATCCCTACCTTAAAGAAACCATTTTACAAAGGATTTTGCTCCCTTCCTACTGAGTGGTATTACTTCAGAAATCTCAGACACAGAAGAGCAGAGGAAAGAACAGAAATCTTTTTGCAACACTGAGGTCCGTTCTATTTCACTGGCATGTGAATTATTTTGAGAATACTTTTTTTGAAAAAGCAGCTTCATGTATTTACCAGTTTGCAATAGATACTTCCTTCATGACACATCTCTACATATTTATTTTTATTACTTGACTTTGTAATATTTCCCCACAATAATGTCAAGGAAAAAAAATGGGTTTTTTTAAGTTTCAGTACCTATGAGACTTTTATGCATTCTTTGGCAGCTTCTACACGTGCCAGCTCTGATTTTCTTGCTTACCATAATTTCAGTAGGCTAACTTTGAGGTGTATTCAGGGATTTAACTTAAACACGCTTACCTTAACTAGTAAAGGCTCAAGCATCCCTGGCTGGGCATTCACTGAAGCTACCATATTGGGTCCTGTACTGTTAAAGCCCCACGATGTCCACAGCACCAGCTATTTCCCAGCCTCTGGGAGACACTTCCCAGACACAGAGCTTTTGTTTATAACATCCTTCCCAGAAAGGGGACCCGACAGGTGAGCCCCGAGAATCCCTTTGCTCCCTTAACTCCTAGATTCTGCAATAATCCAAACGTAGTTTCCCCATAGCTCCAATTCTGAGGGCAGATTTACAGGCAAAAACGTCTGCAGCTGTTCCAAAGCCACTCATCACTTTTTTTAGACAAACAGGGTGACTACAACAAGAAAACAGCCACATACTAATCACCAATTCCTTTTTTTGTTTGTTTTTCTTCCCCTGCTCCTTTTGTTTTGGTTTGGTTTTTTTCCCCTTACCTTTTCCCTCTCTTTTCTCAGAAATTCAAACCCTGCAAAGACCACGCACTATTCTTATTTTTGCCATGTAAGACCCACTATGGTCCTAACCAGCCTTCAGTGCTTCACCTCCCCAGGGCAGTCCGGTGCCATTCCATTGTCTCCTTGGCACTACGAGCCTGACACCGCTCACAGTAAAAGACAATTCAATAATACAAGGATGCACACAGTTCTTATAATCAATTTGGACTTGATAAGTCCTGGGCAATCACATTTCCTACATTATCATAATGCATTTTAGGAGCTTCTGGACAGTATAAGATCACAATAAAATGCGACAAATTATAGCTAAAAATACTGAGGAAAATTTTAGCAAGAATTATTGAAAGGAAATTTTACTCTCTGATATAAAATAGATATATTATGGTATTTCTTTCCTATTACAGTGAGTTCTCTAGAATGAAGTACTAAATACCAGCTAGCTGGATTCTGTTACCACAAGCTTTATATTTTAGGAGCTCTGAGTGAATTTAAATATTTACCATAGTTAAATCACTGTTTAAGTCAAAACAAATAGCTCAGTATTTCAAGAGTCACAATCATCTTTTACTAATTTGACCCCAACTCACACATATGAGCAAGTTTACTTAAGGAAATTTGCACATGATCTTGGCAAATCTTAAACCACATCCTGCAGTAAACTGTATTTCCATTTTCTGACCTATTATAAATTTTGTGAAGCTTTATTTTAATTAGAATAGAAAAGGTCTAAAAAGATAAAACACTGTATGAGTAACATAGCACAGAAAATAGCTTCAAAGTGATTTACTTTCATTTTAAATATTTATTTTGTGTTTCCCTAGAATTTGCTTTAACATGCAGCAGATTCATTAACTGCCTCACATGCTACTGCCACACAAGAGGTTGATAACGGAATCTGAGGGTTTCAGCTTCCTACAGTGTTTGGAAGCAGATTTGGGATTATGGGATAAAATATTCTAGTCATTAGCGGTGTTCCCATTTACTTCTATTATGGCCAAGCTCTCATTAGTTTGTTTGAAAAAAAAAATTAACAGTGGTAACATTCAAACTGTTCCTTTCACCTGAGACAGGATAACAATCTACACATATAAATTGTTGACTCCTTTGAGTCCTGCTCTTTTAGTCCGTCTACAAAATTCACCCACTGGTTTATTCTAATTTTCACCAACTAAAAGCAATCTTCAACACTGAAAAAAAATATTTTACTCACTTTCAGGGCATCCCCTTCATTGCCCTCCATTACTTCCAGTATAAGTGCAGCTAGTATGTTAAATCCTTGACAATAGCCAACAGATTTATTCCACCTGGCATAAGCCAGCAAAACGCGTTTTAATACCACTCGATCTTGCTCTGCCTCCTGGCCACAGTAAGAACTGCAACCAGTTCGGTGAAGGTCCTTTAGAGAAAAAAAAAAAAAAAAACAATGAAAAAAAAAGAAAAAGACAAGAACAGACAGAAAAGATGTGCATTTTCCTTCCCCCTTTAGTTCTCGTGTGTGTCCCAATTTTCT
>KZ505651.1:1279503-1338831 GCA_002844005.1 Limosa lapponica baueri | reverse complement strand
CCGAGGCCGCCAGCAGCGCAGCGACGGCCGCCGAGGCGCGGCCATTTGCCTCAGGTCGGTGCCGGCCGCCGCCCCTCCGTCACCTACCCGCGGCCCTCATCGCCCTCCGGCCGCGTCCGCCGAGCCGAGCCGCCCCCGCGGGGAAGGCGGCGGCCCGGGCCCCGGCCGCTCCCCCCCGCTTCCCCGCTAAGCCGCTTACGGGATCGCGGCCGCCGTCCCGCCGGGGAGGGGGAAAGGGGGTTACCTGGCTCCAAGGTGCAGAGCAGGCGCGGCGCCGTCCGGGAGATGCAGCTGCGCTTCTTGAGGACGTTGCTGAGGATGGTCCCCACGCCGCCGCCCGAGCTCTGCCGCTTCAGGCATCGCCCGCCCCGCCGCAGCGAGCCCGTCAGCCTGTCCTGCCGCATGGCAGCCCCGGCCCGCCGCCCCCCACCGCGGGGCGATCGCCGGCCAGCGGTACCCGAAAGCTCGCCCTAGGGCGGCGGGGAGGGAAGCATGGCGGGGAGGGTGGAGGGGGGTCCGGCCGGGCCGGGAGGCAGCGGCTCTCCCGGCTAGCGGGGATCTGCAGTGCAGAGACAGCAAAGTCGAAGCGCGGGAGAGAAGAGGGAGGACAAGGAGAGGAGAAAGGGGAAAAAAAAAAAAAAGAAAAGGGGATGGGGGGGAAGAGAAAGAGGGGAGAGAAAAAAAAAAAAAGGAGCTGCTCCCGCCCACAATCCTAGCATCACCGCCTGAATAAACCAGCAGCCTCTCCTCCTCCGGCACCACCTGGGATGCAGCAGCAGCTCCGGTTAGAAATACAGGCGGCCCGGCGGCAGCAAAGGGCTCCGGGAGGGCGGCACATCCCCCGGGCTGCACACAGGCCACCCAACACAGGCAACGCTGACCGGTCTCCCTCTTACAGGGGGACCAGAAATGGTCCTGAAATGTCTGACCAGAATTAAATGAGCCAAACATCCAGCAAAAAGCCTTCTCATGTGGGATTCTGGCCTACAGCTGGGCATGTATAGATTGTCCCACTGCCCCGCTCAAAAGGCTGTCCTGGGAAGGAGTCCCACAAGTGCTACCAGACCATGGAGGAAGGGGAGAGCGATGGATGTAACAGCATCTCAATGCCAGGGCGGGCTGGGGTCCACTCCTGCAGCCAGGGCTGCTCAGGGACAGCCCCAGCAGCAGCAAGAGCCAACGGGCTGCACAGTTTCTGTGTTTTTCTGACTTTCCAGCACAGAGACTGTGAACGTCCTCAACTAAAATAACAGCCTTTTCTATGAATCTAAACTGCAAACGCACTTATTACTAACGATGTGCCATACATGCACTAAACAGTTAAAAGAAGCTATTCAACAGCATTTTATCAGATGCATTTTCCAGTGCCATCTGACCTAACAGCACCTTAAAAGGGTTTGATACAGAATTTCAGTCTAGTGGTTTGATTGACAAGAAGGAAAAGTATTTGCAATAATGATAGCTTTTACCATCTAAACCACTCAGCGTTTTGGTGGAAGGAGAGCAGATTAATCACACCACATTAGTCGTGCTCAAAGACAAAGGCATGAGAAGTCTGAGGCTACCTGCCAACATGTGTAGCTTTGAAACAACAACTTGCTCCTTTATTAAAAAGATGTTTTTCTCAGCCACTTTACAAAGACAGGAGAAAACTGGCAACAGATAAGCCGCAAAGTCAATTATATAAAAGATACATGATATAAAACACAGAAGCAAGCCTTTTTTTTAAGATCAGCTATAGCTATCTTTAGAAGTTACTGTTAATTTTTCACAGAAGCATGATTTTGAGCATGCCTCTTTAAATATCTGGTTTGGCTTTGGAAAAAAGTCACTACATTTGAGCTGCTAGCTTGCACTCTGAATAGATAATTAAGTCTGTGAGTCGGTGGTTCTTTTTTTAACAAAGGTGACACTTCCCTGCTGATGTAGATGATGCAAATCACTTCATTTCAGTGCCAGCTGGAGATGATGATTTAGTGGTTAAAGCGTCAAATTTGAAATGAATTATTCTCCATAGGTGTACAGATTGTACCGATGGGACTGTGACAGAAACGTTTAAATACAGAAATAACCATGTAATCTCTCTAATATTATCCTCCTCTTCCTTAAGCAGCATACGCAAATAGCACCACATCGTTCTTGGATCATTTCAAGACTGGCTAACCCAACACCACATACTGTTGCCCAAAGTCTCAAGAACCACAGCCAAAGTTTCAGGAAGCACTAATTATCCATACAGTGAGAATCAGTCATCCCACTAAATTGAACATAATCATATGTTACCTTCAATTTTTAAACAATTGCAAATCAGCTCTAAGACAGACACCAATATTTAACTGATGAGGATAACCAGCTCTCGAAGTGAGAATTCAGTGTCCTTGTTACTGCTATTTCTCCTACTTGTCATTTTGTCACTCTGTAAGAAAACTGGAAACAAACAGGACAATCATTCTGTGACTTGGGACATGGCAAATTCTAATGACCAGCATACCATTAAGGACGCTTTCCCACATGCCAGCCAATTAATGCAACATTAATCTTAAGAAAAAAAATGTAAAAATGAACTCCAGGAGCCAAAATGAAGAAGCCAAGCCATACTAATGTGTTTGATGAGTCACTGGATCATTAGCACAAGTGGATTTTAGAGACACGGATAAGCCTTCCATTAAGCATACATATACATATCTTAAGGGCAAGAGCCTAGCTTTTAGGAAAGTTTGGGGTTTAACCACCGATCAGGCAAAGCCTCCAATTTGCCTGTGGCGAGACACGTCCTGCACCACTCCCTGGACTTGCAGACACCTAAGCATGACACTGCATGTCAGCAGCTTGTATAAATTTACCACTGTTAAGCTGTAAATAGTCTTCAATGATGGCAAAATTTCAAAATGTATGGAACACTCAAGCTCACAGACAAATCACTATAGTTTCACGTCGGTGAAAATGCAACAAATTTGAACACAAAGATGTCATCAGCCATCATTAATCTAGTTTGATCCACCAGTTGCAGAGAGGTCTGCCCATATCCACAAGCCCTCATCTGCAATTACTGATAAGACAGATGACACTCAGAAAGGATTTGGGGAAAAAAAACCCGGTTTTGGCTAGCCCAGATACTTCAGCTCCAGATAATTTGTAATAATCAACCTGAGACTTTGCTTTTTTTTCCCCTCTGTAGTTCCTCACTTATTCCCTCCCACACAACAGAGTCACTTTCTGAAAAACCTTACCTCCTCATTTGGTAACTCTTTGCAGTCTTACCCCCACCTGCTAACTATGCCTTTTTAAGGCACGGCATACTTCATGAGGAATACTAGTTCACGTGTACAACTTGCTCAATTGTTACCATCGGCCGTACAGTGATCATTGATCACTGCCAGGTACTAACACAGAGAAACCAACTCCATTTACCTTAAACCTTCTCATTCATCGTCTCTTCTGTCTGCACCAGGACAATGAGGTAAGAGTCAGGCAGCTAGAAAAGGAGAATGAGCGCAAGCAGATGGGGCAGCAACAGGAACAGCAGAAATGGGGCCACAGCCCGATCTTGCTGTTAAAGGACACATTTGTCTGCACGGAG
This sequence comes from Limosa lapponica baueri, assembly GCA_002844005.1. Lineage (NCBI taxonomy): Eukaryota > Metazoa > Chordata > Aves > Charadriiformes > Scolopacidae > Limosa > Limosa lapponica. The sequence goes on along the minus strand of KZ505651.1, from coordinate 1,335,251 downwards.
CTTTAACCACCCAAACCCAGGATTCATGGAAGGCACAGTCCACTGGTTCTCTTCTGATGTGTGCAAAGAAGACTGAATGTAATCAAAAGAGTAAAAAAAAGTAAGACATCTTCAGCTGAGTCACTATATTCCATGAGCTCCCGTCCTCCCCTTTATTTCACAGAAAAGAGTACAGACCTCCTGTAATTCTGATTCGCATCACAACATCCCAGTAAAATGGTGAGAGTTTGGTGAGAAAGCTTGTTTGCCACAATTCTGGACACCTGTGTTAACATAAATACTTAAAGCAACACATACCCATTAATAAAATATTATAATAAATATATTGTATGATAATATTGCCATATGTTTCATCCCAAAGCATTTTAGAAATTATGTTTAGGCAGCATCACTACACCAGCTGCTGATACAGCAAATATCAGAAGCCATGTATATATCAATAGGATAAGGGGAAAAAAATCTATTGCAACCACAAAGCAAAACCTATTGTATTGATCACATCATAGGGCCATTGTCTGCTAAGTCCCAGAGTTCCGTATAGAACCTTTAGAAGCCCACAAAATGTTACCAGAAAATATAATCCAATTACCATTTGGCTTCAAATAGCTCTATAGAAGTTAGCAAATCAAGAAATTTTAATCTGTACCCAACACATGTTCCGATGTGCATTCCAGTTCATCATGAGCTTCAAAAAAGAAAAGATTTCACTTTCAACTTGTAAAGTATAAGAGAAAACACATGGAATGAAATATGTCCACTTTGGAAGGAAGAAAGGATAAGGCAGCTTGAGATTCTCCCAGGAGGCAAAACTATTTTAAATACATTTAGTTAAATGCATTAACCCATCTTCACCACTGGAGCACAAAATTCCTATCCTACCCACTTCTGTATGTGTTCTATTATTAAACATCCACCCTGCTAAAAACAGCTCCGCTTCCTTCTGCTTGATCCTAAAAGCCTAAAAACAAGCGTGACGCACCTGGAGTTTCACACTCCTCCAACGCACAAGATGGAGCCACCTCTGACAGCTTGGAAAGAGGCCTCTGGCTTGTTGTGTCTTTGACACTGAAGGATGCTACAGTGCATGTCCTTGAACGTGAGAGCCCGCAAAGTGGCAGAGCCCAGCGCTCCTCCCACCTCAGCCTGCAAGGAGAGCATCACCTCCATCGCTCCCAGCACTGCTCTACAGGCTCTGTTACCGACTCGCTGCCTCAGACACTGCAGGCGAGCAGATGCTCCGATCTAGCAGCTAGCTGTACCTACTGTGTGAACCTCCAATCACTGTTTCGCATATTCACAGTTGCACGAGCACATGAGCAGGGAGTCTATGGCTACAAGTGGACAGATCTGCATTAGGCAGAAGGAGAAACATCATTTTATACCAACAGATTCAGTTCTGCCACCAAGCTGGCCTCTGCTCTCAGACAAGTCATCCAGGGTTGTCTTTACTGGACAAAGGATGGTTCCAGAACCTATACAAAAACGAAGTTTTGCTACTGTGTTTGTGCCTAGAGACAGTTCATTTTATGGACTTTCAACAAGTAGGAGTCAGGAAAACAGTGCAGTGTGTTGACGCACCACAGTCATCAACACAGCATGAATATTTTAAACTTTTCCATTGCATTAGTCATCATTTGTATCACTTTGTACATAAATGTCACAAAAGAGGTCAAGACCTCACTGTGTCCTATATTAGATATCACAGACAAAAAGAGCAGAGCCAATCCTTGCCTACAAAGGAAAGGTATCAGCGCAAACATAAACTACACAATGGACAGGAAATAACATCTATGATTTCCAGAAACTGAGAACCAAGATGGGAATGATTAGTCTCAGGAAGCATGCAGCAGAGCTGAGAAACAAATCCAAACATGCTCAATTCTAGTCCAATGCTTCCCCTTCCTCTAGACGTCAGGCACATAGCCTTCTTACTTATTTCTCCCTTGAAAAACTGACAACACAGTAAGTACTCTTTAACAGCACATTCTCTTGAAGGAAGCCCTAAAACAGCCCACTTGTTCTTGGAGCATTTAAAACAAACTAGAGAGTATCTAGAGTATTCTCGTATTAGAGAGTGCACTCTCTAATGGGGCCTTGTCTACAGCTAATATGCCTGACAGAATATTGCCCACACGTTGTTTAGCCATATCTATTGAGGACTGATCTAGAGAACAACATTAAAATAGCACTGTGTAGTGTATATCTTTCAACAGGAAATTAATCTACAAGGCTATTACTACTATAAGAGCTGCTGTAAGAAGCTCACAACTGTATACACACATGATCCTTCAGCTTATCACAATCAGGATTTGGCCAAGACAGAACTTCAGACTCAAGATTCCTTATTATGAATTTTAGTATTTGTCACTGTGCTCCTTCCCTCCCATACTCACTATCCACTCCTGTGTTCTGTACTACACATGTGCATACACTAGGACAGGATCGATGACTGTTCACAAAGGTAGAGAAAAAGAGAAGGTCCCTTCACTAGAGCCAGCTCTCCTTCACCTCAACCTCAGCTACCCACAAATGTGTGTTGTAATTTATCTTTTGGGAGTGATGGACAGTTACACCTAGCAAGTGTATTTACAAGTTGAATAATATTCATAATCATATGGCTTCTTGAAATTTTTGGCAGATAAGATGCAGCCTGAGAAGTATGCCAAACTTTTCCATCACCAGTGAAAACATGAAGGCATCTGTAAACCAGTTGTGAAAACAGTTTCTAGCAGCTTACAAACACAATGGGATGGAGCTCTAATGACCAGTTTCCCATCTAGGGAGGCACCACATTCGCTGGCGGTGAATCAGTGCAGGTAAGGCTGACTGCAGTCCCTCAATTTGTAGGTCATTCTCAAGAGTGGCACAAGATGCTTATGCAATAGAGTCATGCAGGTGAGAATATGAAAGCCCTCAAAAGCATCACAGGTTGCTAAAACAGAAGAACAGATGTGCCTGTAACCCCCTTGAACCTGCCTATAACCTCTCTCCATTTGTGAGGACATGGCTGCTTCCATGAATGAGAGAGGTGCAGAAAGACTTGACATCTGCACGGTACCAGGGCTAAGGCAGCAACAGCAGAACCCCACGTACTTGTCTGCCAGACCTATGCACAATGCAGTACAGTCCAAAGACCCTATTTTCCCCAGTTCTTTAGAAAACCACTCAGCAGTATAATCTACAAGCTTTTCTTAAACCTGTCCCTACAACACAATTGCACTGACAGCAATGAATATGTTAATATTCAAATGCTTTACATCACAAATTATTAACTCTCCTCACTGACTCTCTCCATCACACCATTAAAAAGCTGGTATTCTGCAGCACCTGGAGCTCCTAGGCAAAAACTGGTTTTGAGGATGGAAGAATTTAATTTGTTGATAACGCAGCAACCCTGAGCACACAAGTGACAGCAACCCGTGCCAACCGGTTGAGTACAAACGGTGACCTATTTCACTCCAGGCCCATCACTGGGAAGTGACTCTTCCCAGAGCTTAACAGGAGAGAATTGAAAGAATTCCTGAAAAGTAGAAACCAAGTCATGTTTTTTAGACATCACATACCACAGATCAAAGGCACCTCAAATATTTCAGAAGGAAAACAAAAAAAAAATCTACCCTGACATTACAGAACAGGTGCAATGTGGAAACCTTGATCTTAACACAGGGTTCGATGGCTGCACTGAAAGGACAAGGCAAAGATATCACATGGAACCATCCAGGCGAGAAACAAAAAGGGGTATAAATATAATATTGCCTGATCACAAGACAGGAGTAAGTTAGTTCCTCTTATTCTGCCAGTAATAGAGGACAACAAACTTGCACAACTGGGTAAGCCTGATATTCTATTAAAACTATTTGTATTCACTGCAGGGCCCATAAATCCTCATTCTGGGCTGCAGCGTTAGTGTAGTAAGTGCTGCACAAGCACCGCAAAAAACCAGACCGCCTGCTTTAAAAGCAAGAAATAAGAGAAAACAAAACACATCAGCATATGGAGGAGCACAGGGAGACAGCAAGATGATACTGGAAAGCATCGTGAACAGTGGTGTTAACTTCAGAGCTGCTGTTGTGTTTCTGTAGGCTTCATGGCAAAGATGAGTACCAAGGGATACACGTGAAGAAGGACAATGAGGTAGCATCAGGTCAATAAGAGGGCTGAGGGATTAGGTTTTAATCAACTCAAGTTCAACAGGGCTAAACATCTACAAGGAAATACCAACATGGGGGGAAACTGAGAAGGTGCTTGTTTTAAAATGTGAAGTGTGGGATGGAGGTAGGAGGCATGAGTTAACCTTGAATACTGAGCAAGAAATGACAAGGATGTGACAACAGAGAAGAGTAGGTTGTGAAGAGCTTTGGGTATTAAAGCAATGACAGCAACACATTGACTAGATATGCAATGACCATAAGGGAAGTTTAGGCACCTAGCACTCATGTAAACACCTAAGTACACACGTGTTCCAAAAGGACAAAAGTAAACCCAGGGCGGGGGGTGGCGGGGGAGGAAGTTTGCAGAAGCTTCCTATGTCCCAAATGCTTCCAAGAAGCTCTTAATCAGAGAAAAATGATAGATAAGTAAGTGGATGAACCTTCTCATGCTGTGAAATTGGGGTGGGAGGGTGGAATTAAACAACAGCATCCGGGTTTCTTTTTTTTTTTTCTTTTTCTTTTTTCTTTTTCTAATTTGGTTCAACTGTATAAACAAACTCTAAAGTTATAACTGCCATTTGAGCACAGTGATCTGTGTTGTCCTCATGAAGAAAATAAAAGGGGTGGCAGGAAGTCAATTTAATTTATTTTACTTATTGCCTTGATGTGCCGACTGTAACGGTAAAGCAGATCATACGCAGTTACATTAAGCAGACAGTTGCATCTCATGAGCAAGGTAGAAGATGTCATGCAAGGACTGCTAAAGTAACAAAAAATTTTAACTGCTGTAGTAACCAGTAGCATAAAGTCTAAAGTTAACAACTGGAATAAAAGTCCTAGCAACGCTCACATGCTCAATAAAATATATAGTGAGGACCTTTTAAATTAAATACAAGGTAATGAATTGAAGCAAGGTCTCAGGGAGCATATGCCCTTTTTTTTGTCAGAGAAATTAACTGTCTCTACTGAAGCATAGAATTAAAAATATTATTTTGATAAGGAACATACTAAGAAGAGGCCTACATAAAAATACTGTTGAAAAGCAGGATTATAAAAATTAAGAAATGTTCCCTAACCTTGCTAAACAATACAAAGTAAATGCATATCTTGGCCAGTATTCACACCTCAGAATCCCTCTTAAATGCTACATGGTCATTTTAAAAAACAAATCACCAATTTAGCAGAAAAACTAATGCAATATATGAAAAAAAGAATTCTGACAGGTATGATTTGTAGGCATGCTTAAGATATTTGCAGAAGAACGGAGATCATAGCAGATTGCAGGCTCCCAGCTCTAAAACTGAGCTGCTCTTCCTTTATTAGAATCTGATTATTTGCTTAGCATAGAAATTGAATTTTACAGTGTAGATCGCCAGCTTCATTGGTCTGAACTGCTATTTCAGAAACTGCAAGATATTAATCCCCCCAACATAATTAACAAAAGCAAAAATCACCCTATGTCCCCAAGACAAGATTTATCCACAGACAGAACACTATCAAAGATCTTAGATTAAAAAATAATTGGCAAAGTTAGAAAAATGACTAAACCCAAAGCACTATGGGAATGGGACCATGTTTATACATAAAAGTTTTTATATGTTGTTTACTCCTGCTTTGCAGTAACACTAAGGACATCCATCAAAGAGTAGGCTCAGGCTGTGCAAGGCTTTCATTAGAGACATAGCAAAGAGACAGGTTGTTCCTGCACTGACCAAGGATAACAGAGTCCTGCTTCCAGCACGGATCCTCCCTCTCCCAGTACACACGGCCTCTGCAGACAGAGCTCTGTTACACAGGAATGGAAACAAAATCCCTTTGGGAGTTGGGGAGGGCAATGGGATTCACTCCAAGAGAAGCTCATATAAGCCTCATACAGCTCTTGGAACCACAAATCTTCATCAGTCAATACGGAAGTCCTCCAATACCACTCAAGTCCTTTGACCACATATACATTGGTTCCCATCTGTAGATGCCACAAGTTCTGTAAAGAAATGAAAACTTTCCCATGAAGTTTTGCATGTATGTGAAGCTATTGAAGCCCCAAGTCCTCCACACCGCTATAATAATTCCCTTCAACTCCCACATGGGCCATAGCTTCCCAGAGCACATTTTGCAAGTGTTGGAAAAGGAAGCAGCTAACAAAGCAAATGAACCTCAAACTGCCACCTCTCCTTCCTGAAGATAAGTATGTACGTTAGTCATTTAAGCAAGTTTGACACAGAGACAGGTTTTTTTTGTGAAGCTTGCGAGTAAGACGAAGAGGAGAAAACAGTTATCAGTCACAACAACATTACTACTCCAAGCTTTTTTACACAACAGTGAAATGACTAAATTTCAGTTCATAACCCACTCTTACAGGACATGATTACTGAACTGAACATGTTTAGGACTAATCAAAGGCTCATTTAGTACTGAAGCCTTGAGCCATTAAAATTGATTTTGAACATGCACAATACCACGCAAGCATGAGTTTTGGTAACAGCAAAGCTCTGAGTGTTTATTTACTGTTGCGTAGCTTGGGAGCACTCATTTCACTCCCCTGAACACGTGCTTCTTCTACCAGCCTTCAAGTAGTCTTGTTTCATTAAAAGTTTGGTTTTTAGAGAGCCTTGTAACGTGTTTGTCCAGTGACTAGCTCATTAGGTTCCTGACATCACTGGGCCTCTCTAGGCATTACTATAAATACTAGTAATATTTAATTCCTCAGATTACTATTCTTTTTTTAAAAAATGATCAGCTATGTATATTGATTATCTCCCTATTCTGACCTCCTTTAGTCTCACAGGATCCAAGGCCCAATAGCTATTGCTGCCAATGACCATTAGCTGAGATAAGAAATTAACAGTAACATATTGGGGGAAAAAAAAAAAACAAACCCAAACCCACATGAAACTGTTAGCTATCAATGATGCCTAACCCAACCCAAGAACCAAAAGTTGTTCATGCTCTATATTTTGGCCACATATATGGATGGCACAGAAAACATATTGATCAGTACCAGGTTGCTGTGATTTTAGGGAGGTAACTACAATTTATAGGGAACTAAATTTAGAAGCTGTTTCACTGCTGACAAAACATAGCAAGAGGTTTCCAATTTTTACTAAGGAAGAGATATAAATGATAAATTTGTGTCACTTTCTTTCTAGAAAGTGTTCTAGTAAGATGATGTAACGTGGAGACGAACATGGATTTGGCTTCCTTGGCAAATTTCAAGGGTATGTGAGGAGCGCTCATCTACTGCTCAGTAAGTCAAATGCAGGTTATTAACAGCTTCAAGGAGAAAAGCATTTTAAAATCTGATGTTCTCATTTAACTCTTCTTCCAGAGCTGCTCCAGCACAGAATTATAAGCAGGACTATTGATCCAAACAGATTAAGTTCACAGCCCGCTTTTCTAGCATCTTGTTTTTAAATGTCAAGCTTATCTCACAAAGCTGCAGAAACATAGCTGCTAGCACTGCCTGATGCTCCATAAATCAGTCTATTCCTAGCACTAATTATCCCAAGCAGCTGTTATCCTCCATTTGATCTTCAGTATCCAGGAAATCTTTTCTTCAAAGACTAAATCAACCAAAGAATGTTTAGCGCGTACCATATTCGGAGATAAAACGCATCTGTGTTACTTAAAGGCCGTGTACCCTGTTGGGCCTTTTCAGTGAAGCCCGATTAACCCTCCTACAAGTTCACAATGTTTAAAAAAAACCAACCAACCAAACAAACAAAAAAAACCCCAAAGCATTTCATTAGGAAAAAGAACAGCACGTTTACTCATACTTAAGTGTAATCCCCAGAAGAATAATAGAGGAGGCAGTGCTAAGCTAGACAAGTGTGAAAGGCTATGCATACAATCTAATTGCACAACTTTTTCTCTCAGGCAGTTTCCCCATCTAAAAGCTTGTCAGAGAAAGATTAAAGATTGCAATGACGTCGTATTATAGTTATGCAGCTCACACAGCCACCCCCGCTGTGAGCTTATACACACAGATAAACCCTTACATCTTGATTGTCCAACATTTGCCGGAGCTTTTCACTACCTGCAGGAATCGGAGCAAGATCTGCCATCGGTTCAGAAGTGCGTCTAAAGGATTTGTGAAATACGAATGCACTCAGGTGCGCTTCTTGCACGTCACTCCTTCACATGTGGCCTTTGGTTTCCTCGCATGTTCCCAGTTAACGCAATGAACTCCTGGGTTATACCCTGGACGCTGACAACCCCTCGCGGCAAAGCGTGTGACTACTTTTGCCCACGGACCTGCGGGCTGAGCCCTTTGCTGGGCCGTGCATCCCACTCCTCCCTCCCCGGCCAATGCTCAGCTTGCCCCAGGCAGACAGGCTGGGCTGGAGCGGGATGAGCTCAGGTTCACGCTCCTCCTGAACCTACGTCAAAATCAGCACCTCGCCTCAGTTAACGACAATAATCCCAGGGTGACTAAAGAAAAGCCTTGCTTTTCCAGTTTTTCAGGGAACTATTAGAGTAATGAAACTTCACCACTGATGAGGTATCCATCTGGATAGCTGTCAGAGGGAACAGTGGTGTCTGACAGCTAGTTCTGACATTCTGACTGACTGACTGACAGGGGCTGTAGATGGAGAACAGGCTGTTCTGACTGTTGTCTGCAAACAGCAGCATCCTTCCTTCGGGTGACTGCATGCCTCCTCAGTCTGCGCTGATCAAATCCCACCTTCCAAAGTTACTGCAGCACTAGAGAAATAAGATATCACTAGTTTGAGAACCACTTTGCTCAGGTAAATTAGTATATAAGTACTCGAAGTATTACTTGATAAGTAATCAAAAAAAAACCAAACCCATAATAATCTATCACATTAATCCCTATTTCTAATACTCAGGAAGTATTTTATGTAACAAGTACTATCCAATACATCAACTTTTCACAGCACAGCTGTTGTGAGAAGTGTAATTCAGTGCACTCAGAGCTCTACATGCATCACAAAACCAACCCCGCGAGGTCAGCCAACACTTTGCAACAGCACCAGGACTACAGTTACACAGAAGAATATGGAAAAGAAGCCTAGCAGTCAACCTCTTGAGTTGTTTGCATGCCCAAAATAAATACAGTCTCGGGTGTAGCACTAACTCCACCATTTCTCTGTTGTCTCAGCTGCTAGCACACTGACAAAGAATATTTACAACATCCCATACCAAATATTGCAGGACAAGAATTTGGTAGCAATTCTGCAATCTATACACTCCTATACTGAACAATCTGCATTTTCTGTTGCAAACTAGGTTTAGATTCAACAGCCAGATTATTGCTTACAGAAGGATTTATTGAATTTACTGTTCAGTTCCACAATAAGCAATGAAGTATTTATTCTGCAGGAATAATTTTTTGTGTTGTAACCACATTTGACTGTTACTATCCTATCAACTTTCTACATAATAAAAAAAAAATACTGTTTATTTATTTTTATTAATTTATTTTATTAATATTTTATATATTTTATTATGCTATTTATTTGGGAGGAAGGGAGGGGAAGAAAGAAAACTGGTTGTAGTTAGATTAGTAGTGGCTGATGCTCTCACCACCTCAGGTGCCCCTTTCACCTCACAGCTGAAGCCAACTATGGAACATGCCTACACAACACACTTTAGACACGTCAATTTAGCCCCACTTCACTCTCACCCCAAGGTATCTTGGATAAGAACATCTTTCTAAATGCTAAAAGAGCTCAGTAACAAAGCTGATTGGAACCCACTTCAATGGAGAGCTGTGCCATAAAATACCAGCTTGTGGAGAGCAAAGTCCTTCACAGCAGAATGTTATCTTGGATGAAAACATTTTTCCAAATTCTAAAATCTTTTTAGGATTAAAGATTTTAATATCTTAGTTGAAAATGGCTCGTTACATAACATGAAATGAAAAAGGGTGAGGTGTCAAAAATCTGAACAAAGCATTTTAGTTCAAAATGTAAGCTTTCTGAATTTTGCTTCATAAGCAATTGACTTTTCTGAGTGGGTGTTTTTTCGTGCTGGAAAAAGATATTTTAGTTGCTGTATTCTTAAAGCAGAATTTCCCTCAGAGTGAGGATTCCAGGTTCTGTATTGCTCTAAGCACTAGTTCTTGCCATCTTTTGAATTTGATACTCTGCAGTGGCACAGACCACAAGAACTTTTCAGTCGAGATATGACCAAATCAGACGGCAAATCCAGCCTCTTCCTTTCTAGGAAAAAAGAGAAAAATATTATCTCCTTTTTAACAACAGAAAAGGAAATAAGCTTTACTTCATCCTAGGAGTCAATAAACTGAAATTAGCCCCAACGTGGCCTCTGAGAGATACCAAATCTGCACAATCACACAATTTGCCAAGTTTGTAAGGAAACTGATTGGACAGTTTGCCAATTCAGAATTTATAATACTGCTTTGTTTTTACAGCAGAAAATAGCAGCAAGAGAAGGCGGCAGTCAGCTGAGGTATTTCAAATTAGCCAGCCAAGGGCTTCTGTGGAATCACACACCAGTCAGCTCTCTGGGGCTACCACAGACCACCCTGATGAGCTGGCTGGAGACAACAAAGTGGGGTGGTTTCTCCCCATAGTGCTTACCAATGCTACTGCTCATCAAGTGATCAAAGATGTCAAAACTCATTACCTACAAGATCCATGCTCTGTGTGCACATTCCACCAGCAGCAAAAATACACTTTAAGGCTGGGAACTTAGTTGATAGCTCTCTAGAAGAACATCCTGTGATAGGCAATGGAACAGCACGCTGCTGTAGCAGAATTTTACTGACTTGCTGCTCTGTTAAACTACTTCCCCTCACACTGCTTCCATGAGTATCAGCATCCTGGCTGTGCTGCTCTAAGACCAGTTCCAAGATGATATTCTCATCAAAGGAAAGTAAGCATGGAACTCCCTACCCAAAATCTCCCTAGGAGTCTTCAGTTAGTGATTAGTTGTCAGCCTTTTACAGAGAGATGTCACTTTTCATGCAGATAATTTCACTGAATTTCACTGAATTTTTTTAGAGTTGGAAGGGACCGTATAGATCATCTAGTCCAACTCCCCTGCTGAAGCAGGATTGCTTAGAGAATGCTACTCAGGACTGCATCCAGACGGGTCTTGAAAATCTCCAAAGAAGGGGACTCCACAACCTCCCTGGTCAGCCTGTTCCAGGGCTCTGTCACCCTCACCGTGAAGAAAACTTCCAAAAACTTCCAAACTTCCAAATAACTTCCAAAACTGCATAAAATACTATGATAGTAAACTCCCAGTGGCATTTAGAAACAAAAATCCTTGCCCTTGCAAAGCATCAACATCTTGTTCAGTGTTCCACACTGTTGGCATTATGTTTGATAACACTCACTTTTCTCTTCTTTCTCTCAGGCTCACTAACAGATACCCAGAATACACAATCTAACTTACATTGACAAACACTAAACATGACACACACCTACTCATTGAAACAGTTCTTCATGACCTGGTGCACAGCAATGAATGATGCTGTTTGCAGCCCTTCTGGTCCAAGCCTAGTGTTAAAAGGAAAGTAATCCTTCTCAGTTCAGGCTCCTATTGCAATGGAATAAGCTTTCAGGTTTCCCAGAATCCTGGCTGGCTGAAACTGAATGAAATATGATAATCAAATGGCATTTAATTTTATATTCACCACTATAGATGGCTCTTTTGAAGGGTTCTCCAGGAATATTTTTAAGCATCACACAACTTACTAATAATGCTGAATAACAATGAACAAGCCAGTTAAGATCACACTTAACATCTACAGTCATTTTCCCTCATGCACAGCACGTACCCAAGGGACTGGCAGGTGAACTTCACCATCCAGGTCAAAAAGACTGCTGCCCAGCGGCCTAATGCAGCTTATGGACCAGGCGCACAGCCACCATCCCCACTGAGCCAAGCTCCAGCATCCCTCAATACAGGTTCTCTCCTTTTCTAACTATGCTGTTACTTCACTCCTTGCAAACCAGCCCAGGACATAGAATGGATTACAAAATCCTTGCTAATCAATCCTCAGACCACCTCCACGTATTGAGTCATCAGTAACAGAGAAAGCCTTCGCTCTGTGCAGCATAACTAACAGTTCGATGAAAACAGCAATAATTAAAAATCAATATTCTATTTATTTAGACATGTATTGCTACAAGTAGGCAACCGATTGTAAAGATAATTCAGCCTACCTTTGGCAATAGTTTAAACAAACAAGATGACCATAACATTTTCAAGCTCATGATTCTGTTTCATTCCATGTCCCTTTCCCCACCAAAAGGCTTCAAAGGACAAAAGATGAGGTAAGAACAATTAATTAGGAAAAACAAGAAGTAGCCACAAGCAACATTTCTTAAATATGCATTTCAAAGAGCCACAACATCAATTTAAAGGATCAAATTCATTTGCACCCACGAAGGGTACAGACTAGTATTGTAAACAAGGACACAAACACAGATGAGGCAATAGGAAAGCTACTGAACTGAAACGTGAAGCCAATTGAGTCATTTGAGGATGACTCACATGAAATCAGACTGCATAAGAAGTAAACCTCCTATTTTAACCACATCAAGGGAGGAATGTACTTTTGATAGATCAATTAAATATCTATTGCTATAAAAGGTTACTGAAGCAGATTCATCTGGCTTCAAACATCAGAGATACTGAGTTAAATTTAAAATATATTAGACCAACACCTTGAAAATGAGACATGGCTTTCTAAATGAATGACCTGTTTCACATCCACTTGGAAATCTAAATTAGAGTTGAACACAGCAAGTACATGATAGTCTCTCTTTAAATTGCAAATGAACACTGGAAATTGCACAGACATTATTATTTTTAATTTTTAATACAGAACATCCTCCTCTAATGTATATTTCAGATGTTAAAGTGCGGAACACAAAAAGTAAATACAAGCTTAAAATTTGGCCCCTAATTTATAACAATAGAGATTCGGGGCGGGGTGAGTGGCACAGGGCAAAATTGCCACAGTAGCAGCATTCACTGTGTAACTCAATTCTTCATAAAAAACAAACAAACAAACAAAAAAAAACAATGAAAAACCAAAAAACCAGAACAACCAAGGTGTTCCAGGTTAAAACATCAAACTACTGGGAAGTGAGTGGGAAAAGACAGATAAGCCACATGCATAATTTGACCTGCATGAATTATTACACATGTACACAAATGTTTGCCCCATGTTATGAGACATCTGATCCAGAGTGACAATCGTAGAATCATGTCATAGGATACCAAGTTGGAAGGGACCTCAAGGATCATCTGGTCCAACCTTTCTTTGCAAAAGCATGGTCTAGACATGATGGCCCAGCACCCTGTCCAGCCAAACCTTAGAAGTGTCCATTGTTGGGGAATCCACCACTTCCCGGGAGAGATTATTCCAATGGCTGATTGTCCTCATTGTGAAAAATTTTCCTCTACTCCAAGAACCTTATTAAGTTCAAGTTCAATTAAATCAATATTAGCTGTGTTAACAGTCCACAGTATATTGTATTAAAACCGTTCTTACACCTTTAATCAAAATTTCATCCTATGAACTAACACCTGAGAATGTCTGTCTTGGTTTTATAACAAATGTTGAGGGAAAAGGAGGGATGGAAAAAATATATGAATAGATAATTAGTGCCTGCAGGAAAAAGACAAGGAAGAACATATGAAAGAGTTAGAGGAATAATGTGAGGAAAAACTTAGATGGGGGAAATAGTCTGACTGAGAGCCAATGGTAGACACCGCAGGGTAGACAAGACATAGGGAGGGCGAAAAATGGAACAGGGCTGAGAAGTCCAATATTTAAAGACTGGGATCAAGCAAGAAAAACTAATAAAAAGGGGAAGAGGAAAAAAAAGTGGAAGGTGGGACAGGACACACAGATGCGGCAGGGCTGAAGCTACAGAGAAACTTTGGAGGGAGGGAGCAAGGAGGGAGAAAACAGGAGTTTAATCTAGATGTGTGAGTACTTTTGCATATCTAAGTTGCACTTACGCAGAGACACCTGATGATGTGATTTTGCCCAGTCCTTTCCTGACCAACTCATACAACGACAGCATCAGACAAGGCTTTCCCAGTTTCCTCTGAGTGAGTTCCACACCCTGTGAGGAGAGTTGATGCTGCAGAGCCAGCAACACATTCTCAGAAATTGAGGAGACTTCATAGCCCGGTTCTCTACCAGGAAACTCTGTCCATCCCCTGGGAACACACAGGGTACCAATCTGGGCCCAGATGATGTCAGTTTGTGCTGCTGGCTTTCTTAACTTTCCAGTTAAGATGCACTCCAAGACATCACAGGTATTGCTAATAAGCATACACATAAACCTCTGAAATTCTGTAGCTGGACTCCAAAGGAGTCCTCTCAATCAGGAACGTCTGGAAAACCTCTACAACCATGTGGGAATTAATGATCTTAGTTATAATTAAGAAGTAATTTCTCACCATTTTTCAACTACTTCACATATGGAACCTAATAGTTCCTTTGCGAATAACATTTATTGGACAGCCTGAATTTAAATCTTTTCATTCAGTTATTGCCTGACTACATTTGTAAAGCATTTCCCTTCACATTTAAAGAAAGAATATGAAAGCCACCGAACTATGAAAACCTGAGATGCACCTCTATCTCTGCACAAAATTAAATATTCTGTCTCCCTCTACTGGCTCTGCATTAAATCAAACCAGGAAAAGAAAAAGAAAAACTAGAAAGCTTATACTTATTGTTACCTTAGAGAATTCTATACAACAGTCAATGCTGAAATAGCAGAGGAGTAATACTTATCTTTAATCATAGTTTCTAAACAGGTATGACAACAAAGAATACCAAGAGTCTTTCTGAACACAGCATGAGACCCATTTCAATTATTACAGGTACAGAGCACCATAGCTACATAGCACCAAATTAATAATCTCTTTATGAAATTTTCTACTAAAGTTATTTCTTCATTAAAAATACAAGAGAATATTAATGAACTTTCTGTTAATATAACTTCAGCTTATTTTATATTGAATCAGATTCCTGCTTGCTTCCAGCCAGACTGAGTTACAATTGAGCTGGATGATTTTACTTATAAATAATTTATAGATAATATATGCAATTTTTTAAAAATTAAAATGACAGGCAATCAAAATTTGTGATTCAAAGAACTTCTGAATTGCAATTTGATCAGTCAAAATATATTTAGTAATATCAGCAAGCTGTCACTATATAAAATACAGGAAGAGAGAAAAGAATGAGATGTCTTTTGCACATTCTTTAGATGATAGCTGCAAAGCCTTGATTTATTTTCTACTGAATTCTGCTTTTTTCAAATGATATAATTAAGCACATAAAGCACACTCTGCTTTCTAAGATGGATTTGAAATAGTTCACAATGCTACAGAACAAACCTCTATCTTGTTACTCCAAAGAAGTCAAAATCACAAGAGTGATTATATTACTAGATCACCTCTCTAATTTGATTCATATCCTACACAGGGTTCCTACTACTACACAGGAAATAGTACAAAGGCAAGAATAGACGGTTGGAGAGAAGAGCAATTGTGCCTGCCTTTGCACAGCTATTGATCAAATATTGCCTCAAAGGTACAATTACCAGGAAATTTAAAGTTGTACATCCTACAGCAAAAGTTTATTCCTACATTCTCTGTATAGTGCTAGTACATTTATACTGAGCAATAAAAATCACAGTCTCAATCTATTCCAAAGCAACTAAAGTTATCAGGAGTCATTCAACAAATCCCAGTGGCTTTAGATGAGATATTAAAGCAAGAAATAATTAAGTTTTTGCTGTCCTGGAATACATGCATCTGGATTTTCAAAAATATAAGCTGAAAATTAACAGTAGGTAAATAGGCTATATTAATAATAAAAATATCTCACTTAAAGAGATGCAATATATAAACCCACACATAGTTGTCAAAAATCTGCATGCACGTGCATGGATATTAGGCAATAAACTGCATTACTTTAAAACTTCAGTTGTTACTGTCACATTCTAAACATAATACCCCATTAATTTAAGTGTAAAATGTTACCTGAAATTTGTAAAAACACATTCATATTTAGGATGAAATCCCATATCCCTTTCAGTCAATAGGGTTTTACCTAACAAATGAGGTCAGGATGCTCAGACCTTCAGAATTTATAGTCAAATCCTCTAAATACTCAAACACATGCAAAATTCAAGCAGTCTCATTTAAAAGGAGACTACAGTATATGCTTAAGTGTTAATGGCACTGAGGACTCAATTATCAAGCTGATGTTGAGAAAGAAAAAGAGTAGGTGAGAAGAAGAAATATGCCTATGCAGCGCATGACGGCCAAGAACTTCATGCTAGGTTTAAATAAAACAAAGGAACACTTTTAAATGCTTAAAAATTAAGTTTCACAGTAATAGACAAACTCTTAACTAAAATACATTAGCACATGCCACTACAGTAAGATTCTTTTAATAAATTTTTTTACATGCACCTCAAAGCTCCTATAGGCATTTTTGGGAAAACACCATGCTTTATTTACCGTACCTGAACATTTCTGTACCTGTCACGCTGCATGTTAATGAAAAAATAAGACAGGGAACATTAGGTTATTTTCACATATCCTTTCTAAAGCTATAATTTCTATTTATTTTTACCTACGACATTACATGCAGTTTCACTTTAGTAGAACTAACAAAAGCACTTCAGTCTATTTCTAGATGACAACTTTGCCAAGTCAAATAAAAAGGTTTCGGTGTGCTGAAAGAAAAGGCTAAACAATTAATAAGAAATATTTCTCCTCTTTCCCACGCACCCTCTCTGAACTTCCAAAAAACACAGCTGCTGATAAAGAGGCTTGAGCGAAGTAGGTTTGTTTTGACTAATACTCATCATCTTGAACCAACTTGATAACAAGGAGTTACGCACTACTAACAGTGCTCTGGGAAGACAGTTTCCAGTGAGAAAAACTTCCGCTTCTAGCATCTCCCTTCTAACCATATGAAAGCACATGGTTAAACACAGCCTGCACACCAGAAAATTAAACTTGGACTTTCTGTGAACTAAAGCTGAAAAAGCCTGGCAGACAACCTACAGTACGGGTTAGTTATCTAACCAATACACAAAGCTGAGGCTATGGCAGTGTACCTGGCTGAGGTAGCTGAACTTTGCCCGTTCCCAGGTGCCACTGACATCACTGAAAGCCGGTCATATCTAAGGAATAGCATAGCCTGGCCTCTTGACTTTAAATCAAGTGCGAGGGCTTAATTGAAATACTGCCCATATTACTGAAATAAACTGCTTGCACTAGTACACGCATACACAGAAAGTACTTACATCGTTTCTGGGAGACCGCCTGTAAACAAGCTGTGACAATATCGCAGTTCTTCTGGACTTTATGTACAAGCCTGTCTTTCTGCTTCAGAAGACGAAGCAACTTTGCCGATTGAACTGAGATTCTGTAATTCAGTTCTCGTTTTATAGTTGTTAATTCATCGACATCTGCCAATAAGCAGAGAAAGTAACTTCAGTACAGGCCAAAACATTCACAAACAGCTTACTGTAGTTGACACGCAGAGGGACTTACCCCGAGGACATTTGCACATATAAACTTTCTATAAATTACAAATTCTATTGACTGGGATAATTCCCAATTATACATTAACATTTTCAGGATCTGAGCCAAAGTCTTTAATTTTCTTTTAAAGTAAAGTACTTCAATTTATTGCACAGTGCATGAATCTTAATAATTATACTGTTATAAATTGGAAACATCACGACAGATGTAGCCAGAATATACTTATAGTAGTGCAACCAGGGGGTAAATCTTAAATAACAGAACCTTCCAGAAGCCGCCTGTGGAAAACATGCACGGGGAATAAGCAAACAGTAACAGACAAAGGAACATGTTCAAGAAGCTGCCTGCAAAGCTAGAAATGCAACTCCAGGGTGAGCTCTAAGCAGGAAACTCTTTACACTAAGATGCAAACTGGGTGGCTTCAGTCATGACCTCAGCTCTTTCCACTGGTCAGTCACAGTGCCACCAGTCCCTCTTAGTTCACCACAAAATCTCGGCTTAATTCTAATATTCCTGTTGTTTCCCATGTGGTGAGCTTCAGATCCAGGAGGAAAGGAAGTTGTTGGGGAGATATCTTACGACCATTAAATTTTTTTGAGTCATCTGCTCTGTTCTAAGAGGCACACCCCACCAGTGACAGCTTGGATCTTGCCTATCGCACGCTGACTGCTTCAGTTCTTCCCTGAAATAGCCTGGTGCAGCTTGCCATCGGCAGCTAAACAGCTTTCTGCTCCCTGCGGCTAAGTTCTCAAATCCTATCACTTTCAATCCAACCATGCCCCCTTGATCCTGGAAGAAAAATCAATTTAAAAAAAAAATCCATACTTTGGTAACCCGATCCAATGAGAAGAATATTTATGCATTCAGGAAAAGCTACTATTTGTGGTATGACAAACCGCTCAGCTCATATGGCAAAACTTTTTCAATAATTCTGGAAAGCTTAAAGAGAAGGACAATTTAGGCTGAAATGACAATCAATCATGGGATAGTGAAGAGCACAGTATGACTGTAAGGGAGGGGAGCCACTGGTAAAACAGTCTGTATTTAATAGACACTCCCCTGTTTCAGCACCAGCTGCTCAGCTGGAATTCCCAATCACTTGTACCAGGCAAGGTGATTTAAAACATCTATGGATTTTAAGAGAAAAAAAAATTATGTTGTATTCGTACTGACTTGTACACTCACCACAAAAGTAGTGAGTTGAATTTTATTCTTTAGCTGTCCCAGAAAAATAAATTAATTTTGCAGCAAAATCAGCAAGCTGAAATTCTACAAAATCTATTCCTAACCAAGCAAATTTCTTGTTGAGTCCCAGATTACCACAGGGGACACAGAAGAACTTGAGCTATGTCCTGTAACATCAGATGGCATATCAGCTCATTTAGAAGTCAAACACGGAAGCAGAAAGCTGTTTGCATAGGTCTGAAAAAACATCGTTTATTCACCTCCTGCTTTTTTTTTTTTTTCCTTGTCAAAAACAAGAATGATTTAACATCAGGAGACAAGAGGCCTTTGTACAGCCCCTCCTCACCAGGTCATCTTGGAGTCGCAAGTCTCATTCTTTCACAAACATGCAGCGCTGTGGCTACTTAGCTTTCATAAGAATCCTTTGATGGTTTCAATGGTTTCATTTAGATTTCAGTTATTGACTATTGCATTTGCATTTTTTCGTTACACCTTTTTTTTTTTTTCCTGGCAGACATGCTTACCTGCAAATAAGCTTTACAATTGTCAGGTTTAGTTTAAGACCACTAGAACTAAAAAGACCTGAAAAAGACAACCACCTCTTATGACACAGTACGTGTAGCATCTCTTCTAGCTTAAGAGAAGAGAGACTTTGCTTAAAAAAAAATGAAAGAAAAGGAAAGTGGTCATCGATTCATTACTGTAAGTGAAGAAAAACACTGAACTTGGAGAAGCACAAGATCTCGGGCGATCTGTCAGAGAAGCTCTAGCGGCAGGTGACCCCATTTTTGCTCCTCTGGCACCTAAAACGCAGGAAGGAGGCAGGGAAGAGCAGACGAGGCCGTGGTTTGAAGGAGATACCAGCTAACTGTGCCTGGCAAGCTTCTGGGAGAGACAGCCAGCCATAAAGGCTGCTATAACAGACGAAGGCGAGTACATACACACACGTACGTGCGTGTAGGTGGGCACAGGCAGGAGAGAGGGGACCATGAGCTTTAAGCGGGACTCCCTCGCAGGCACAGAGGAGGGAAGCGAGGCGGCGGGGGCAGCTGCCGGCCCAGGCGGGGCAGCGAGAGCAGAGCAGGGCAGGGCAGGGCAGAGCGGGGCGGGCTGTACCTTTCAGCCGCAGGTACTTGACCTGGCTCGGCCGCTGCTCCAGCTCCCGGAGGACGCGGGAGCGGGCGCTGCCCGAGGGGGCGGCCGCCTCGGCGGCGCTGTAGAGCTCGGTGAGCAGCCCGCTCACCAGCGACGAGGTGCGGCTGGACCGGCCGCTGCCGGCGCCCTCCTCATCCTCATCCTCATCCTCCTCTTCCTCCTCCTCCTCCTCGGCCAGGCTGTCGGCGCTGCTGCCCGCCCTGCCACCCGGGCCAGCCTCCCCGGCCTCCATCTTCCACAGCCGCCCGCCGGCGCGGCGACCAGTTCCGGGCTCGGTCCGTTCCACAGCGACACGCGGGGGGAGGGGAGAAGGGGGACAGGGGAGCGCACGGGCCGGCGGGACGCTCCCCCGCAGGCAGGAGCGCCGCGCCGCGCCCCGCTCGGGTCCCTCCCCACGCACCGCGCGGCGTGGTAGAGGCCGGCGGCGGGCGGCTAGGGGGAGGGCGTTGCACCTGCTGAGGGGCGGGGAAGGGCGGCCTGGCCCGGCTTGGGCTCGGGCTCGCCTCAGGGCGGTGGGCCCCGCGGCCGGTCCCCGGAGCGGTGCAGCTGCCACAGAGGTCACCCCGGGTCCTGCCGTCTGTCCCGCTGCTGCTCCCCCGCCGGGGAGCCCCCCGCGGCCGTCCGGTCACCGCCCCGCGCCTCCGCAGGGAGGAAGGCGGAGACGAGGGCGTGAGGAAATGGCGGGGCAGAGCTTCAGTGAGGCGACCGTGAGGCTGTCGTTACCCTGCCGCGCGTCACCCTCAGACAACGCACACAGCAGAGGTGATGACAGGGTTTGTGGGGCCGCCAGAGCTGGGCGCCCCCGGGGCTCGGCTGGGGCAGCTGTGGTGCCCGGAGCCGGTTCCTGCGTGGAGTAAGGAGCCACTGCCGCCGCTGCAGCCTGCTCCCCCGGACCTGCCCCGGCAAACCACCGGCCTGCAGCAGGACAGCCCCGCGCACCCACTGCCCACTGCCAGAGCCCAGCCGGCCGCGGCCACCGAGCCCAACTGTCCATGGCCACCAAGCCCAACTGTCCATGGCTGCTGAGCTTGACCAGCTGTGGCCACTGCATCCAACTAGTCACGGCCACTGAACCCTACCAACCACTGCCACTGAGCCCAACCGGCTGCCACCAGAGCCCGGCCAGGCGCAGCCACTAAGCCCGACTGTCCGTGGCCACTGGGCCCCCACCAGCTCCCAGGCTGCGATTGCCGTGGGTGCCTGGAGTGCCCAGCGCTCCCCGTGCCCCCACCGTGCCTCCTGTCCGCCCCCGCCTTCTGGTTTTCCCCGACATCGACAAAATATTTTCCCGAGAGCCGACCGGCTGGCACAGGGGAAGGCGATGGCGCTGCCAGCAGGCCGGGGCCGCCCAGGCAGCCGCGGCTAATTAGCACCAGGAGCTCGGTAGCAAAACGCCGTCTTTCGCAACTACAAGGAACCACTCGGAACGAGCCGCGGTGCCACCCGCCCGCGCCGCTGCCGGTGTCGGCGGGCACCTCTCCCGCAGCCCGTCGGACCGCCATGAGGGGAACGGCCGGGGGCGGGGCCCACTCCTAGGGCCCGCCCCCGACATAGGCTTCCCCGGGTAGTGGGCGTGGTCATGCGGGAGGGGGCGTGGCCTCTCCCCTCCGCGGCGGCCGCCCGGGCCACGTGACACCGCCCCCTCCGCCCCCCCCGCCTGCCGCTCTCCCGGGTCATATGCCGGGGGCGGGGCGGGCCCGCGCGCTGCTGCTCGGGGCTCCGCTCTCCGCCGCGCCTCGTCGCCCCCCGGGGGTCGAGCGGCACCGGCTTCCTCCGTCCCCTCGCTTCTCCCCGCCGCTCCGCCATGTCCCCCGCCGCGGTGGCCCGGGGGCTGGCGCTGGCCGCCCTGCTGGTGCTGAGCCCGGCAGGGGCAGCCCGGCAGGCGCGGAGGCCCAACGTGGTGCTCATCCTCACCGACGACCAGGACGTCTGCCTGGGCGGCATGGTAACCCCTGCGCTCCCCCGGTCTCCCCTCGGGTTGGGCCCTGGGGGGAGGCCGGTGCGAGCGTTGCGGGAGGCCGCGCCCTCGGCCAGCGGCTGCCGGCCGCCCGCCGAGTGTGCACAGCCCAGCTCCGGGCCGGGGAGACCGGGAGGGGGTGGAGAGGGCCCGGCGTGAGGTGAGGGTCGCTCCGGCCGCTGAGGAGGCCTGGGGTGACAGGCAGCGCGGCCGGGGCCCAGCCCGCAGCCGGGGACAAGGACTCTCCCCGCGGCCTCAGGCCGAGCTGCCCCCGGGGGGAGCGTGGTGCCCTGGGGCTGCCGGAGGGAGCGTGGTGGTGGGCTTCCCTGGGTGAGCGAAGCATCCTTGGGAAGCCACCGAGGCTCAAGCGGGTCAAGGCTGGGGCTCCTTGAGCGCAGCCTCTGCAGCTGCAGGTGGTCCCCCAAACCTCCCCGCAGTTCTGCTCTCCTGGGCTGACTTGTGCAACCGCTGTGGTTGCCCCAGCAAAAAGGTGCTCTGTGTGGGGCAATGCCTGAGCGCTGTGGTGGTGGGCCTTCCTTCAGGTAGTCATCTGCTTCAACTCCCCTGCTTTACTCAGCGTCCTTATGTTTTTTAGCTGATTTCTGTTTGGTGTCTTTGTTCCAGACCCCCCTAAAGAAGACTAACGCTCTCATTGCGCAGATGGGAATAACCTTCCTAAATGCAGTAAGTGTTTACGTTAACTCTTTGAGCTTCTGAGGCACGTGCGTGTGTGTAGCTTGTGTTGTAGGTAATCTGAAATCTCATAACTGGTAATGCTTTTACAAAGTCTGTACGTATGTGCGTGGGTTTTTTAAATTCAACCCCTAACTACCTTTAGGTCTCAGAATGAATATAGCTCCAGGTCATGCTCAGAGCCTGAGAGGGAGAGTTTTGCTTCCTAGAAGCCCTTGTGCTGACTTCCTTAAGCTGTAAAGTAAAGCTGAGTAATCTGAATATTTTTATTACAAACTGAGAAGCATTAGAAGCTACTTAAAATTCTCCATTTCACACATGCTGAGAACCCACTTTACTCTTCTCATATTCTAGTATATTGCTGTGGCTAAAATAATGCTGTGAATTAACTGGAAAACAGTATTTTAATGGTCACTTGCTACTGTACAAGAACTGCATCTAATCTGAGGGGGGTGGGGAGGTTGAAGGGCAAATGCTGCAGAAACCTAAAACCGGTTTCAAGTGCAGGTTTTCACTAGTGAAAATCCTTGGGGTGTAGCTCTGTGTGTCCAGAGGGAAGTATGCTTTAATGTTGGTAAACTTCTTAATCAACCTATTCGCTGATCTATTTCAAAACTATACATTTGGAGGAAAAACTGTTTTAAATTGTCAATCTTGTGTCTCTTCATTTTGTCTTCCCAGTACGTTCCCAGTGCACTTTGCTGTCCCAGTCGAGCTAGCATTTTAACAGGAAAATACCCGCATAATCATCATGTTGTCAATAACACCCTGGAAGGAAATTGTAGCAGCAAGTTATGGCAGAAGATTCAAGAACCGTACACCTTCCCAGCGCTGCTCAAATCTATGTGTGGCTATCAAACGTTCTTTGCTGGAAAGTATTTGAATGAGGTATTTTGTGCTCATTTTCTTACTGTGACAGAGTTCATTTGCATTTGTCCACCTTTCCGAAACATTCAGTGATTTTCATATTTGTAGCTGATGGTGCATCCCCAAAATATTTTAAATCGCGTTACTTGTGTGACCAGTTCTCTTTGCTGAGATGGGATAAATATAATGCAGATTTCAAGTCTTTAACTTAACTTGGTTGAAATCAGGTTCTGTAGGTGCCTGGATGTTTTTAAAAGTTAATTTCGAAAGGATGATGGAATCCAAAGGCTTTGGATTCAGCTGTGTTAATTTTTAGAGATGATGATTTTAATCACTAGGGCAAATAGAGAGATGATTGGCATGTAGTATTAAAGAACACCATCAAGCCAGTGCCAGACCAGGCACAAAAAACATTAAACAAAAAAAATGGTTTGTCTTAATATTCCTGACTGATGTATCCCCTTGAATCAGAGGACTGTTTTCTTTTTAGTGGTTAATATGGTATTTAAGTATTAAATGTCCACTGAGGCAAATTCATTGGGAAAACAGGTAGTATCAGAGCTCTTTACAGAGCTTACCTAGCACTTTATTATTGAATCACTTGTACGTGTGTGCTTTTGGGTGGTTTTTTTTCTGTTTTTAACTAAACTGTGGTTTGTAGAAGTTCATGGCAAGCTATAAAATTCAGCACTAAAAGCTCTAAGATCAGGTGTTGCTCTTGTGTGATGGAATTGTATTTGGAGCTAGATGAGTTACAAGGTTCTTAACAGTATTATTTTCCTTGCATCTCCTGGTGGAAAATGTTGGTGGTATAATAGAATAACAGAACGTGAGTTTTCATAGCCAGGCACAGATCTGTTTCTGCTGATGTTACCGAGGCAGTAAGGGGAAGGGAAACTTCTCTGGCTTCCTCTGAGCATCCCTTGACTCAGCACAGTCTCCTGTCCCTGCAGTTAGGCCAGATGTGTAGATGGGAGAGGGCAGCCCTGAGAAAAGCCGTTGTGTTGCTCTGAGGCACCCTCTGTTTTGAGTCTGGCACTGATTCAGCAGCAACTTCCCTTTTTTTGCTGGCTTCAAGGCTAGTTGTTGTAGATTATTTGGCACTGAGGTGACAAGAGGTCAGCGTTGCTTGGAAGTTCATACCCCCTTCATGGGGAAGATGATGGAAGCTGTTGGTCCACGCAAAATTTTCTTTAGTATCTTGTGAACTGTTATCTCAAAGCCTAAGAGTGTCTGGTCCCGTGCCACATGCGTGTTTCGATCACCTCTCATTACCTGATGATGTACCGCATGTTCTCCAGGATGTCCATGTATTTTCATGTGCGGAGCAAAACAGGGAATACAATTGAAATGTCATTGTTCAATGCCAAGCTTTCAGTTACTGTCTTTCTAGTTATTGAACTCTGGTCTGTTTCACAGGCTGTACATGTGGTTTTATTTATATTGCATATATGTTTGATTTTTTCAATTCTGACATCAAACTTGGCTTAATGCGGTTTCTGAGTAGTGTTGAATAAAGCACATGAATATGAAACATAATTTCTAGCTTTTATTCATTGTAATTGAAACTGTGAGTCATGGTCTGTCTTTTTTCAGTACGGAGCAGAGGATGCAGGGGGAGTAGGTCATGTCCCTCCCGGATGGAGTTTCTGGTATGCTTTGGTATGTGACTGTTCTTTTTTTAAAATACTTGATTTCAGTTGCTTTGTAATCCAACTCATGTCCTAACTTTGCTGGTCACAAAAGAGCGGGCAAAGAGTATCTACCAAGTTAATGCAAGTTTTCTTCCCTTTTTTCCTCTATTGCATATCACATCCTTGGCTTTCACAAAAGCTACTCCTACTAAAGTGCCTGGGGAAAAAACCCCCATTTGTAAAGCCAAAGCAATGTGAGATAGCACTAAGATAAGTTTTGAGCTTGGAGACCAGTTCTGAGAATTCTTGTAGTGTCCTTGTGACAGATGCTTATAACCTATTTGACGAAGACTTGTTGGCAGCTCATTTTAATTATTTCAAGTAATCGATGTACGTGTTACTTTGCATAAATTTGCACACGACTTTTCTTTTTCACAGGAGAAAAATTCCAAGTACTACAACTATACTCTTTCAGTAAATGGCAAAGCACGAAGGCACGGTGAGAACTACAGCGTAGATTATCTGACAGATGTTCTGGTAAGAAATGTTGCTACACCTGTGTTGCAGAAGCTGCTTACGACCAGATAATACCTCGTGCTGGGGGCTTGGGGAAGGGTGGAGATGATAATTTGTTAGGCTGTATTAGTTCGTACATACATGATTGTGCTGTCGTGATGGTGGGTGGGCATTAATCAGCAGAGCAAGATTCTGGGTATATTTAGAAATGGCAAGTTTGTGCGTACGAGCTGTGGAGAGGAAAGGGATTCCAGCTGCCCATTTGCTAGCCAGTAGCCTCACTGAGAGGTTAATGCTGACTGCTGTGGTGCGTGAGGAACATGATGCATGTAGGCAACGTCTTAAATTATTTCATAGAAGGATGCATTTCATTACATACACAACTTGGGTAACAGATTAACTGGGCCAAGATTTCAGCGGGAGGTTAAGCATGTAAAAATAACTTTACACCATGTTTTGTTTGTTAGATACAATGATGTGTCAGTATCTTGTAATCTCTAACTAGTCTAATAACTTGGAAATATCAAAGGCTAATTGATCCTTCACACTGTGTGAGGGCAGTGCATGGACTGTCCCAAAATGTGTAGCTGACCAGGGGAGTCTTTTAGCCCCTTATCCTCTTAAGGTAAAGAGAGGTAACAAAGGGAAGAAATACTTACAGGAAAGTTGGAAGAGTTATCTTGAGGCCCTGTTTAGCAAGTAGTATTAGCTTGGAGGGTTTTTTGGGAGGAAGGAAGTGTTCCTCCTGCCCACCAAGCTGGAGTCTTAATTTGACATGCTGCTACAGTGTATGAGGAAGTAGTGCTGGGAGCTCACATGCAGCACTTGGGAAAATTCTTCTCTGAGAAGTCCCCTTGTGCAGTCGATTTCTGGTTTTCCATTGAGACCATAATGAGTTTCATTCCAGTGGGTTCTTGAACATAGACAGCTGCTTATGAGGAACAGAACTGATTGGTGTTTCTTAGGGTACTGAACAGCTGTCTGATTAAATTTAGATTTATGCTGTCTAAAGCTAGATTGGAATTGGTAAGCTAGAAGTGAGACTGTCCTATTACTGGCATTGTACTGGTCTTTTTTGATCCTTCACCAGACTGTAAGCATTTTGACCAACAAGTCATTGATGCATAAGCCTCTTACTTGTCGTGTGTTACTTACTGATACAGCAGTGTATTATGATTTTCAGTGTTGCATTCTACCTTCTGTCTGTGGTACAAGTAGTCTGAATACAAATATGTATTCAGCATTTCAGAGCTAGTGTTTGAGTTTAATTCACTTGATGGGGCGTGCAGAGGAACAAATTGCTTGTGCAAGGTTCCTGTGTTCTTTGATGTGATGCTTTTTTTGTCCTGACTAAGGACATCCGGGTACTTAAGTCTGGTATTAAGAATTTGAACACCTGAATCTATCTACTGCAGTCCTGGCATGTTGCAGTTTAAGCCCCTAACAAAATCTAAGTAGACTCCCTCTATGAGTTTACTCAACCTGGTTGAGTAAACCATCATACTGGTTTCTGAACCAGGTTTTCAAACTTCACACTGTTCTTATTCTCCCTTAACTCTGCTGTACATCTAAGCAAGTAGGGCTGCACTTCAGTTACATGACAAGTTAGGAGGAAGGAAGTGGAGGGAATTCCTACTGTATTGTTTCTTCTAGGGAAAGAAAAGGATATCCAAAATGGGGAATACTAATCAGGCAGGAAAGGAAAGTGTTGCAAGATTTAAATAGTGAAGAACTCCTCTGTCAATAATAGCTTTGAAGCTTTAATTTCAAAGGCTAATCAAGGGAAGGCCAAAATGGAACTCGCAGTCTCTTCTAACTTGCTACTTGAAACAAAAATGAAAGTCCGGTGAAGGGGTGTGAGCGAGTGGAGTCTGGCACTCTCCTTCACTAGAGCTTCTGGCTTCACCAGCAGAAACATGGCACCCCTTAGAAACTAGGAGCTTGCTACAGAATGACCCTACTTTTTCAGAACTATTGCTATTTCTGTAGACCTCTGAACCTGCTAAGGTGTGATCTGTCAGGCGGGAGATGGCATCTGAGAGCCTCAGACTCAGACTGTGTTAGAGAAAGCTCCGATTTTACTTGATGAAGGCAGGGTTTAGGTGGATTTTGTTGATACTTGGAATAAGCAGAAACTTTTCATGAACATTCCAGGTTTAAATAATGCAAAGGTCTAAAGTAGAAAGCCGTTCAGAGATGTGGGACAAATAATTTAATTAACATGAACACTTTGGATTTTTTTTATCACTGAGCTGCTGCTTATCCAGAGCTGCTGTTCTGGACATTTGTAGATGGACACACAGTAAGTTTCTGAAAATGTTTAAATGTTCCCAGTACTACCGAGCTCTAAGTAAGTTATGAGCGTCTAGTTTGGATTTTTCAAATACTTGCTGTTTTCCTTTGGAGGTATGACCTTTCTTCTCCAACAAAACTGTTTGCAGGCCAACATGTCATTGGACTTCTTGGAGTATAAATCTAATTTCGAGCCTTTCTTTATGATGATCTCAACCCCAGCCCCGCACTCCCCTTGGACAGCTGCTCCACAGTACACGAAGAGCTTTCAGAATGTCAGTGCACCAAGAAACAGCAATTTTAATATTCATGGCAAGGTAAGCTAATTAGCAAGAATCTGCATAGGTTATTCTATTAGTTTGTAAGAGCAGTAGGCAATGACCCTGACTTGCATGTCAAGTTCTAACAGTGAGAAGAATAGTCTAATACCATGACTGCTGGGTATTTGGTTATGTTAATCAGCCTTTCAGGATAAGATATGTTTATTGTGACTTTAAAATATTTGCGTACTAATATCTTGTAAATAAGAAAATGTAGTGGCAAAAATAAGGCAGTACGATAGAATTATGATTGATAAATGGAAAAAAGTTAGTTCCTTGTCTAATTTCCAGACTGTTCTGAAGCTCTTAAAATGTTCTTTCATTGCTCTCGGTGTGTTCAGGAGAACACATAGGCAGTGCTGCACGAAGGCTCAGGTGAAGAATGATGAGAGCCCTGTCTTCCTACTCACATCTGCCCATGTGGGTGGGCAGTTGATTACTTGGGCTTATGGCAAAGCTGCCCCTGGTTGATGAGAATATCGGGCTAACCAGAAGAATTCATGAAGTCATGAACCACAGGGCCCAGGGTTACTGAGGACTTTGAGAAACTTGCCTTCTATTTGTTGAAGTAACCTGTAACCAGAATTGCTGAGCCTAAAGTTACAAACTCGCAGGCGTCCATGTGGCAGGGCAGTACCTTCCACTGCCAGTAAACTTGGCCAAATATGGTCTAGCTCAGACTAATCCGCTGCTACTTACTCTGCCAGTAAGTGAAAGTGAAAGTCACAAGCAGTTAATCTGGTGAGATATTTAATTTACAGGGGTTTTGTGGTTTTGATTCAATTAGTTTAAAATGTAGAACTCGCTACTGTTCAGTGTTCAACGGCTTCACTTCAGGATTTGCTCCTAATCTTAAATGATACCATTGCCTAAATGCCTGTCTGGAGCAGTACAGTGATAACTCTTCTAAGGCCACTGTGACTCTCTACAGGGTGAAACCTTTTTTAGCTGAGGATTGTAGTTTGCAAGATGACCACGTGCTTATCAGCATGATATAAAAATATGAATGAAAAGGGAGAAAAGGATTGCAAGCAGTAACGAATACTTTAGCCCAACCTCTTAAGTTTTGAAGTAGGGAGTGGAAATCAGACTTTTTGGTTTTTTGTCCATAAAAGGAACCCTAACTTTGTCCTAGACTCCATCACTGTAATAACTAAATGTTTTTAAAATAGTGAGACACAAATAACTCGACCAGCAAAGTTAGCAGCTAGCCAAAAAATACCGTGGGAGTTCCTTTATGTGGGGCAAAAGCTCTGTATATGCCTATATAATACAAAGCAAAATAATAGACTTCTTAATGTTTGGTGGTTAGTATCTGTGGATACAGCAGTTTTACTAAGTTTCGCAATAGAAACAGACTAGTATTACCCTTCTTCCTAGACACAAAATAGCTACAATCATTAGCAGTGTGCATTTCTGTAATTGGCAGTGTTGTGATCTTGAAGTCAAACTCTCCTTTGAGCTTCTCTGTTTTCTAGGCCAAGCACAATTCCTGCAATAGCAATAAACACGTGTCTAGGCTCAGACCCTCAAGTCATTGGTGTTGTAATGCTTGCTAGACAGTCTTGCATGGTACGGTCTTGATTCCTAAGTTAATGTTGCCTCGCTTCCTTAGACAGTGTGTGGGCAAGGGGTACTAAAAGGAGCCATCCAGGCAGAATGCCTGCATGAAAAACAGGAGTTAAGCTATTGTCAGACTCTGGCCAGTGACATGCGCTTTTAACTTCTGCTTAGGATCCTCAGCTGTGAACTACATTTCATGAAGGGTAGCTGTCTGGTTTCCCAAGCAGGACTGTTGATAGCCCTGATGAGTGTTTTATCTAAGCTCTTCTGAGAGAGAAGCTCATTAAGATACATGTTGGGTATTTCCCTTGCATGCGTTGCTTTTCCTGCACATTCGGAGCACAGCTGTGTTCACATTCTGCTGGCAAGATACAGTATGCTGTCCCAAGATCTCTTAAAATTTCTTTGCAAATGGGACATAGGGAGGCAGCAGGGTTAATGGACAGCTTTGTATGTAACAGGTCAAAGAGACTTGACAGGGACTGACAGATTTGAGGACTGAGAGTCAGTGTGAAGGTTGCTGAAATCCACAAAGGTGTTTAGATGCTGTGTGAAGTTTTTGAAACTTCAGAGAAAGGTAGGAAGAACAAAATACTCTAGAGAAGAGGAACATTCTACTGCACTAGATGACTTATCCACCTGAGTTATTCAGCGTGGTTGTGCCTCGTGGAGGGCCCCTCCTAAGCCCACCTCTTGTGAAAGGTGGCTGCTGCACGGGTGACATTGCCAGCTCCTTTGTTCTCTGAAGAGCTTCTGCTGAGCTGGGGATGAGGTTTGTGATGTCTTTTCTTATTTTTCCCTCACAAGTCCTAGATGTTTGGTCTTGATCATGCTGCGTTTTCACCTGGTGTCTCTCCAGAGAATTGTTTTACAACTACTATAAAAGAGAGATCTGAATACAACTGAATTAAAATAAGCTGGACATGGTATTAAGTCTCCGTGCCAAAAATCTTTCCTTCAGTCGGCAAGAACAGAAAACAGGGGAACTGAAGGGCTGCAGGAGATACGAGTCATTTCACTGTGAATTCTTAAAGCCTGAGCCAGTTCAGAGTCATTCGCTTGTGACAGGAGGGAAATTTCGTAACGAGAGGCTCTGCTGGGAGGAGTGACCAACTAAATAAATACAGGCTCAAGCTGAGGGTGATGAGAGGGTCATCTCTGACCTACTAAATGAGAAAGGGTAAAGCTGCATTGACAGGACTTTCTCCTTTATTCTGCTCCCCACTAATACTGACCTTCAGGTTGTTCACAACAGACCTTCCTGTGTACGTGTCCAGCAGCTGACCCAGTTGAGACTGGTGCTTCAGGATGTGGGAGTATCACTTTTCATATGAGTTAGATCATCTCCCTTAATTTGGGGGGGATGGGTGAGGAGAGAAAGGGAGGGACTGTTTCTGAAAGTTAGGGATACAGCTAGAAGAGTATCAGTATCTTCAGCTAAAGAAATGCTCTCTTGCGCTCGAGTCAAAAAGTCCAAATAAAATGGTAATTCTTCTGCTCCCCTCAGTAGTCTCCAGCCCTGAGTTCACAGGCTACCAAGAATCTGATAGTGGCACTATCACCGATCTTTGTCCTCGCCAGTGCATAAATTAGGTAGTCCCAATTGCTTTTGATGCAGGAGTTTCTTTCCACCTTTCTACCTATGTTAGTATGCTCACCAATCTTAGTCCCAAAAGGACCTCACTGTGACAACCAAGTCCAATCTTACAATTCTGCTCAATTCTTCAGATTATTTTCATCAGACCTGTCTCAGGCTGTCAGACTTTTGTCTCTGGGAGAGCCTTCCCAGCTCCTTTCACAAATTTCTTCCCTGAACTGCTTTGAAAAGATCCACAGCTATTTTCTTTTCACCAAGGGCTGAGCATAATGGAGCTGTAATAAATTCTTCTCTTGCAACTAAGTTGTTTTTTTTTTTTTTTTACATGAACCAAGAGGGAAAATTGGAGTCAGGTCAGTTTGCCAGCATTCTCTGGCTCTTTCACAGAAATGGTGTGGATGTTTTACCCTTAACAACGTTTTCATTGTAATTGGTTTAAGAAGGCTACAAAAGCTGGTACTTCTCTTCTATGCTAATGTTTTTTTCTGGTTTGTTTTTTTTTTCTTTAGAACAAGCACTGGCTAATTCGACAAGCGAAGACTCCAATGACTAACTCTTCAATACAGTTTCTTGATGATGCTTACAGAAAGCGGTAAGAATTTTTTTGTTGCTTAAGTTTTCTACTCAGAATTTTTACTGTTTTTAAAAAAATAAAAGGTATTTTTATAAAAGAGTTGTAATAAATCTGACAATGGATGTCAAATTACCTATAATAATTTGCCTGTTCCTGGTATCTGTCTCAGAAAACCAGACTTTCTATTTACTTTTTGGCAAAGAAACTCGTCATTGACTTTAGAAATATATTGCTCTCAAATGCTGCCATCATTTATCAGAAAAAAAAGACCAATCACGCTCAGTGTCTCTACTGCTTCTCTTTTGGTACACAACAGGTTTTTGTAAAAAATGGCCTTACCTTCAACTTCACTTGAATTCCAGATACTTATGTGATGTACGTCAAATGAGATTGATTTATCTGCCGGCTAATCTAATTTATTAACCTTGGCTCTCAGTCTGTGAGCTTTTTATGTGGGAGTACCTGACTGGCCAAGGCGGGTGCTTGATTCCCTTTTATAAAAGGGGATGTGGGGAGTAATATGAAGATGCAACTTGTTCCCTCTTTTTAATAGAAAGGAAGAGTATTTCTTTGCACTGTAGGTGTACTTTCTTTAAAAGCTCTGAAACAAACATAAGCTTGACTTTAAGTTTTAAACTTCATTTTGAGCCGTTATCAGGCATTTGCTTGTCACTTTGAGACAAAACCAATTTTTTTTCAGGGTCTTGGTTAATAAAACATGAAGGTAAAATTATGCAACAATATCTTAAATTAAGCCTGGGGACAACAGGTTCTAAGAATTGAGTAAGTCTAGTTAATTCAGCATACTAGTAGTATGTGGAGGCTTGTTATTGACTTATCAGAAGCAGTCAGTTGTCTCAATGGGAAACCCTGGGACAAAGGAAAGAGTAACTTGTAGCTGTTCAAAGCTTTGGAGACCCTGGAATAGCGGACCCCAATATTGCATGAGTAATACAAAATAGCTGATGTAGTTTTCAAGCAGAAAGGATCCCATATAGACAATTAAATTCATGTCAGTCTTGTATTTTAAAATTTAAAACTACATATGAAGAACTAATAACAAGTGACCTTGCAGGAGATAATTCTGACTCTTTCCCACCAAGTTGCTTCAAAGCTGGTCTTGACCGTCTCCAGATAAGAAGTTATCGGCATTTTGACGTCTTTCTCAGACACTACAGAACAAAATCATCAAGAACTGAAGACAAACAGTCGCTTTCTATCTTAAATTGCAGCCTCAAAAAGTACAGTGTAGCAATCTATGAAGTTTGTTTTCAGAATTTGCAAGCAAAATAATCCACTTACAGTGCATACACTGTTGACTTGAAGCAGAATACAAATGCCCAACCTGCAGTCAGCATTATTCTAAGTTTTTCATACATTTTTTTAATATGAATTACTTTGTTTCTGTATAGGTGGCAAACTCTGCTGTCAGTAGATGACCTGATAGAGAAAGTAGTGAAGAAGCTGGAACTGAATGGAGAATTAGACAACACATACATCTTTTACACATCAGACAATGGCTACCACACTGGTAAAACTTTCACTGCTTACTCAATATTTGTAGAAGGTCCAGGAATTGCACAATGCTTCACCCTCATGACCGCTCAGAAAATGGGAACAGCAGATGTAGAAAACTGTAGACATGAGAAGTACTGATTTGAGTTGCAAAACAATCTGGAGTTGCAGTGTGGGGTGTTCAGGGATTCTATTGTTTGGTTGGTTTTTGTTTGGTTGTGGTTTTTAGCATTAACCTCTACCACTGTATCCTGGTATACATAAAATTAGGACAGAAATGGAGGGAGGGTGTCTGTTCTGTAGAAAGAGTTGCCATGAAAGAGTTAACTAGTAAAAATCAGTCAAAGACCTGTCTATATCATGTTGTACAACTGAAAATGCAGTAGCTAAGCTGTTAAACTTTGTCAGATATGGCTTGTACTTTGATGTTGTTTGTTCCTGTCCTCCACTTTGTTAATGTAGTTCCAATTAAGAACCTCTTCTGACTTCTTAAAAAATTGGTTGCTGGAAATTGTGTAACACAAGACTCTTAAAAGGTAAAATAAGAAGCCATTTAACTTTTTCCATTTTCTGTTGTACAGGCCAGTTTTCTTTGCCAATAGACAAACGCCAGCTGTATGAGTTTGATATCAAAGTCCCATTGCTAGTTCGAGGACCAGGGATAAAACCAAATCAGACAAACAAGGTAAGAAAGAAGTGAAATCAGAGTACGGATTTACTTTTAGTAATGTTTTACAGTTATCAACATTAGGTAATAGTTTATCCTCCTGTGTGTATATGTGTCAATGAAATGAAATATGTGGAGTGGTAGAAAGTGCAAAGACCTCATTCTAAAAAGGTGTGTGCTTTTGCTTGAATCAGTAAATTTAAGTTATTGCTACAAAAGTAAACGAAGTGTGAAGCTCACTTTACAAAGACCCTGCCATCGCTTTCGAATGTTACGGGGTCTTTTAGTCTGTAAAGGTGAAATTAAGTAGTGTTTAAGTGTACCTAAAATTGCAAGTACCTAAAATACAGAAGTCTCATTATTACATCTGTTAGATTCTGGTCTTCTGAAGTAAGTTTTCCTCACCGTGCAGATGCTCGTTGCAAATATTGATTTGGGTCCCACCATTCTGGATATCGCGGGGTATGACTTGAATAAGACCCAGATGGATGGGATGTCGCTACTGCCGCTGTTGGTAAGTAGATGGACAGGGCTAGTAACCGCTAATTCTGGCAGGGGTTATTCTTCACAGTGAATACTACTTTCTTTGATAAACTACGTAGACTCATAACCCAGATTCTTCCCTTGATGTCACTTTCCCATGGGATGTTCATAGCTTAGAGAAAAAAGCAGGTATCTTCTTTAAATGCAGCTGTATTTTCATAAGCCCTACAACTTTGTTGTCATTTTGTAATAGAAAGCTGTGTCATCTTTTGGCTAATCCTGCCATTTGTAATAATTCCTGGTTTGAATGCTGCATGTTGTTTCCACTTTGCATCCTCCCTCTCCTTTTCCTTAGGATTTCTCAGCATAGACATCAGAGAAAAGCAGACTGCTCTTTAAATCTTTGGCTTGCCTCCATTTTCAGTAGAACTAGTGTTTCACCCTAAACTCTGGAAAACGCACGTGGTGTTTTATAAAGTAAACCTGACCTTTCCAGTAAGTGAGCAGAAGCCTACTTAAATAAAGCTGCTTGCAGTTGATCCTTTTAGTTTTAATTAAATTTAGTCTATAAATTGAAGGCAGCTCACTTGGAAACGTAGATCATCCAGATTTGAAACAGTGCTTTGCTTTTAAAACCGTATATCCAAACCTTAATCTGTTCTTTAGACAGAAGCAGGTAAAAGGCATGTAGTTGAAACTCTGATGGAATCAAAACTGTGAAACTCATTGTTTTGCTGTTTATGCTTGTGGTGGTGCCGTATATTAACTTTAAACTTCCCTCTCCCTCTGTCTTTTAAAATGCAGCTACAAATAGAGCAGCTTAAAACTTAGTTGCTTCTTAAAGCTGTTTATCTTTTCTTACACCAAGGGTGTCTTTTTTCCATCTGTTGCAGTAGGCTGATATAAACCAAAGAGAAACAGCCTCCTTGCAGGGATATTGTCTGTAATATAGTAGTATCTGGCCGTGTGGCTCCTATTTGGTATTACTACATGATTCTTTATAAATTGAAGAAAGCACTTTAAACCCTCGCAAGAAGGTGTGGTGCTAGTTTTTTTGGAGTTGGGTCCTTGTCTTCCAGTTACAGAAGACATTCTAACCTAAGACTAAGTATTATTTTAAGACTGACTCAAACTAGAGACCACAACTCAAACTGCCTTGTAAGCAGTGAGCAGCGTTAGTGTTGTACCAGGCACGGAGAATTTCTTCTGTTTTGCAGTGCAGTGGACACTAAGTCATGTTAACCTCTTGTCCTAGAGAGGAGACAAAAATGTGACATGGAGATCAGACTTCTTGGTGGAGTACCAAGGAGAAGGATACAACGGCAGTGACCCTACCTGTCCTGGCCTAGGACCTGGAGTCACGGTAAGCAAGACAAGATCTGTTAATATTAGAAAATAGCTGCTCAATTAAACCTTTTTGCTGTGTGGACTAAGCTGGTTCTATAAGTAAGCTCCTGGTGTCTTGGTAAGCAGGAACTAGCTCTGTAGATCCTGTGCAGCATTTAAGAATCGGAGGGAGACGTCTAGCCACGCAGAACTGATGTGTCCATATGACCATACAGAACACAGTCACCCTTTCAATGGGAATTTATAGGGCCTCAGGGCTGGAGAAATAGGCAGGAAGGTGTGGGCTTGGCAAAGCGTGTGGCAGCAACATGTTCTTTCTAAAATTCCAGTGACCTCATCGCACAATCCTTATCTATGACTATTATTTAAGTCACTAGCTACTTCCCATATCAAAGAAGGTTTGCTTCAAGTAAAGCATCCCATTGGTGTTGTCTTTAGTAGTGTGGGTTGTGCTCTTCTCTTCAGTGTATGTATATTGGTTTCCTGGACAAAACGCACTGAATCATGGTGAGTTTCATAACAACACTTTCTCAAATTTAGAAGACTTGGGTTTTTGCTTAAAATCCCCAGTGGAGACTTGCATGTGTTAGACTAAGATCCTGGTGTTCATCAGTTAACTGCAGTTGGCTTGAGCTGGTAGAAACTCTAGGAAAAGGGTTGCTAGTTCATCTTTTTTTTTCCTGCTCTGAAGTTTTTGTTCACTGCTCACTTCACAGCACTGCTTCCCAGACTGTGTCTGTGAAGATTCTTATAACAACACATATGCTTGTGTAAGGACACTGTCGACTTCCTGGGATCTGCAGTACTGTGAATTTGATGACCGGGAGGTAAGTCTCTGTCTGACTAGCAGATGTCAACTGTTCACAACTGTGCGAGCGACTGTCTGCACTGTTATCTACTCTCAAGGTTTCCATAAAGTACTCCTAAAAGCAGATTAGCATTGCTTGCAGTATAAACAGTGAAGTGTTTATCTCCTGATGAGAATGTTTGACCAAAACTCTTGTAGGGTTTTGGAAGAAAAAAAGAAAAGTGGGGGGGGAGTGAGAGGGGGAGTAAGGAAGGGACAATAGCCTAAACTATGATTATTGCCTTCTGGTATCACCTAACAGCCTGCTGGGGCTGGGTTCAGTTCTCTGTCCTACCCTAATGCCATGTGGCAGAGTATTCTGTACGACAAATGTTCTCTGTTACACTGTACTTCTGCTGTTCTTATGTTCAGCTGCAGCTTTTTTCCTTGGGAAGAACTGAAATCCTGGGCTGATCACTTCTCTTCTGTTGCTCACTTGTTTGCCTGGCAAAACAAGTATTTAAATTACAACTGTGAGAGGTCTGTAACCACATCGTCAATTGTTTAGGTATAAGGGACATAATGTTCCCCTTCCAGAAACTTCAAATTTCACCAGCAGAGCACCCACTGCATGCACAAAACTTGGCGTGTTACAGGGCAGATCTTTACTCGTGCCTGTTTGCACACAGTTACTCCAGGGAGCATGTTGGGTTTGAGGCAACCGGCTCAC
Source organism: Limosa lapponica baueri (assembly GCA_002844005.1). Taxonomy (NCBI): domain Eukaryota; kingdom Metazoa; phylum Chordata; class Aves; order Charadriiformes; family Scolopacidae; genus Limosa; species Limosa lapponica. Next base: position 1,297,691 of record KZ505651.1, on the reverse strand, counting down.
AAATCTGATAAACTGCACTGTCAGCAGATGTGCAATAAATGTGTAAACAGCAGGTTACCATTCCACCACACAACATTTTCTGGTAGTCTACAATCAACAACTGAAACTAAGGGAGTAAATCCCGCGAGATGTTTTTTGCAGTACGAGAGCAAGAAAGACTGTATAGGAGACCAAGATGCAGACCCTGCCCTTCATTTTTCCACTTTCTGACAATTTATGATGAAGTTAAATGAGTGTCGCAGTTTTCTTTGTAAAAGTAGACTCTGAAGTTGGTCCCATAATATAACTTCATGTCTTTTTTTTTTTTTTTTTCTGGTAAGACTGTATGGCTGTGGTATTTTTGGGTCACTCAGCTTACCTGGGCCAGCTAAATTAAGACTAACAGTATCGGGAAGATGCAGCAATGTGGCTTTTAAAACCTTGCAGTGAAACAGCAAAGTCTGTCCAGATGCACCTTTATCTAAGTTAGATACAACCCAGCCAATTTTAATCAACATCATCTGCAGCCGGGCCTCCTGCTCTAGCACAGACAAAACCTCAGCTGAATTCTTGAGTTACATTTGATTAGTATTTGTCCCACAGAACGCTTCAGAGATTTAATGCACTAAAAACCAAATCTGCCCTAAAATCCTCCAGACAAATGTTCGCAAAGCACATAAAAAAACCTTCTCAAACCACGTGCACACAAAAAAGCTTTCTTGTATTAAGATTATAGCATACTTGTATTCAGCGTATTCTGTACAGGTAGCCAAGACACCTGTTTGAGTTTGACAGCTGGAAGTACCTGATGAGCACATAATGGTGATGTGATGGTCATGAAATTGTGTATGTTGCGATCCATTAATGAAAAGACAGCCAGCTTATCCTCTTGCTGTGATCTTACAGTCGTAAGACAGGGTCCACTTATGTGTTAGAAAAAAAATTGCAGTGTAGCAGGTAGTAATTTAGGTGAAGGTAAAAACTTTTCCAATACTAGTGTACTATCACAACACTTGAACTTTACCGACACACTGTCCTGCCTTTGACCCTTAGCCATGTGGCTAAATACAGCTTATGTGTGAGGATGCTGCAGTGTAGTTGAAAATAACATCTGGGACTATATGCTGCCATAAAGTGTTCTTCCTAAATAATATGATTAAAGGTTAATTCGTGTTTAGGACGTAATACAGTGCAGAAACTTTCTTCTGCAGGTGTTTGTGGAAGTGTATAACTTGACTGCAGATCCACACCAGATCAATAACATCGCTAAAACAATTGATCAAGAAATTCTAGAAAAGATGAACTATCGATTAATGATGCTGCAGTCCTGTTCAGGAGCAACTTGCCGTACACCAGGTGTCTTCGATCCCGGGTAAACACTGATTCAACTCATTATTATAATACTTTTAAATATAACTATATATTTTTAAAATTAAGCTTTTATAGGGGGTATTTATGATGAAATTTTACTGACATACATACTGTTGTTTAATAGAGATGCTTTCTTGATGCTTCTGTTTTTTAATGTTTAGTCTCTATTTTAATTTAACCTACCAAATATAGCTTGATGGTATTAATGCTACCACTTTAATCTTGTCAGCCAGTCTTGACTTAGAATAGCTTACAGTTGTGCTGAGTGGTTAGAGACAAGTAACCTCAGGTTCACCTGCAAAGAAGGAAAAGCTCTGCAGGTTTCTGTAGGCAGGAATTTCCCAAATTCTTGCTCTGATTGTTCCTGGAGATGCTGTTAGCAAAGCATGTTTCCTGCAGGACCTAAGCTGTATGCATTAGTCAGCTGTTGTAAGCAAGTAGCACTTCTTACCTCAAAATTCAGTCGCTAATCACGTGGGCTGAAGTGTTTTCAACCACTATTTAAAATTCCCTCACAGTTGTGCTACTTAAGTTTGTAACTTGAGGCAGCAAAGCTTTCTGTTAGAATGCATCTCCTGAATGGTTAACATTGTACGTGCCAACATGCTGCTGGTATGTTGTAGCTAGTATATATTTCTTTAGAGACTACTAGCTCCTTAGTTGTGCGTTGTTACAATTAATCTGTTGTAATATGTAGAGACTGTCCCTGCTGCAAACTGTTAAGAAAGCAACTATTCACATTGCCTGGTACCGGAGCTATTGTAGAAATAAGCTATTTCTAGAAGTGTTGGTCGCTGCGGGCTAGCTGTAGCTCACAGAGACTCTCTTCCTTTCTATAGGTACAGGTTTGACCCACGGCTCATGTTCAGCAATCACGGCGTTCGGGCACGGAGGTTTTCTGCGCAGTCCTTGTAAGACACTGAAGAGCCTCTTGCAATCAGCTCCCACTCACCAGTTTCTCCAGTGACTGCAGCAGGTCTGTCTCTGTAACTCTCGCTGATCGCAGCTGGAAGACTTCTAATGGGCTATTCAAACCCTGTTTGGAAGAAAACCCCTTGTCTTTAGCTGGTTGCCTTGTGCAATATGTATATTTTACAGCTGAACTGTAACTCTAAATCGTTAGACACGGCTAATCTGTCTTGCTCAGATAGTTGATTACCACCTTTGTCTTTCAAGTACCTTTTCATATCACAGGCACAGAGGTGAACCTATGCCTATGAATCTGAACAGTTTATTTTGTTCTAAAAAACCAATAAATGTGTATTTGAGTCGGATTAGGTAGGCAGGTGCTATTGCACAGTAATGCTCACCCATATTCAGTGTCATAGACTTCCTTAAAAGCTATGTTTAATTATAGGTTTCCTGTATCAAGCTCAAAGCTGTCAACGACAATAGCAAACTAGCCCAAAATAGCGTAGGAAGGCGTTAGTCAACACTGTAGGGTCTGACTAGCAAGTGTCTTGTGCAGAGTTAAAATCCATATGCTAAATATTCTCTTTCAATGAGACCACTTCAAATGAGACCAATGAATTTTGTAGGACAGCTTTGGTAGCTTGCAAACAAGAATGTAATTTCAGTCTCCATCTCGTTTGAAATGCTGGAATGGGTTAATATGTACTACTGAAAAAAACTCTTAGGGTTTAATATAGACTGCCTAGTGAGTTAAACAAAAGAGTGTTGAGACTAACAAGTATTGAAATAAGCGTGCCTGTATTTTGAGCTAACTCTTAGAAGTCTGTTTTAATACATGAACAGAAGTAATAATACTAAAAAAAAACCCACGCCACAAAAAAACAAACCCAACACTGGGCACCACAGTTGAGTTGATCTGTCTCTAACCTCCAAATGTCTTGAATTATCTAACATCTTATGCTGATTAGATTCTTGAAGGTAAATTATTTTGAGAGCAAACTAGCTAAAAAAATAAATGAATCATTGCTCACTGGAAGTTAGGCTAGGAGGGCTATTTTAGGCAGTTTAAGTGCTTCATAGAGTGTTACTTTTTGGTTGAGACATAACTACTCAGAACCTGCAGTAAGTGGCCTTCACACCAAAGGACTGACGTCAGATGTCTGACTGCAGTTACGCTATCTCTTGGTTTCCCTTTGGGAGGGTGATGTTGTCTTTTCAACCTCCTGATTAGGCTTATCTGAAATGCAGCCATTGCTTGCACCCAGACTTGAGTATCTTTCCAAATCTTGAAAAACACCCAAATTTGTGTTAACATGTATCTTCTGTGTAGAGTCGTTGGCAAAACACCCTCTAGAAACTGAATTACGTATCTTTTGCAAGACGAGTTCATGTTGCTTGTGGGCAAATTGGCTGTGTTATCAAGCAAGATAATTGTTCCCTTATCAGACTGTGGCACAACTGTTTAGTTTTCAGTTAGTTATTTCAGATCTTTTACCCAAATAGAGAGCATGATGATTTCAACTTCTGTCACCTAAAATCTTCTACCAAGTAATCATTAAGCAGGCAACAACGTACGACTCTTTTTCAAAACTGTGGAGGTGTGTACCCCTGTGCATGGATCTACAAACTGGATACAAGCAATGCTACAAGAAGATAAATTAAACTTTTTTTTTGCCTTTTTATCCAGAAGCACAGAAGTTGTCCTTCACATACCTTAGAGTTGCAAACTTCTGTGATGGTCTACAGGTTAGATTTTATAGAGCTTTTGTCTCAAATCTAACTCATGGTTTCAAATCTCATCTCTAGAGTGACCAAATATTTGGAGAAAAAAAATCACTTGAAAGGTAACTTTTCAGCTGGAGCATCTGTATAAATGTAGAGGGTTTTGGATATTCAAACTACTTACACACTTTCAAAAACTCAGGACTTTTTTTTTCTTCCACTACAACTGTAGCTTTATCCTTTTTTTTTGTTTGTTTCTGAAGCCTTAGTATTGCCCATCAACGTCCTTCAGACTCTGTTCTGTCTTTAAAAACAAAACCAAAGTTGTTTTCATGCTCTCAAGCAGTTTTCTTGCACACTGAGCTAAACCTAGAGCCGTGCTTTGCTCAGATAATTCTAGACTTGTTCTTTGTTTCAACTTTATTTTGGTAGCTGTCTGGAGGCTTGTGGGAAATACATTGATTGCTGCATGTTAAACCCTCAACAGTTATATCAAACCTAGGTCCTATGTCAAGTTTCTACTTGAGTTAAATTTCAGTGCAAGTAACGTGTATTATGTTGCTCCTTAATAGAAAAAAAACCAAAATTTTGTTATGGGTACAGATGTGTAATTCTAAAGCTGCCTTTTCTTAAAGTGATCTTAAGCCATAAGAAGGAAATTTTCTTTTGGATGATTTACTTTTTGCCTAATAAGTAGTATGAAAGTTGACAGAATTGATACACATTTTTGAGTATGTGTCACCAGATGTTTTACCTAAATTAACACTTTTGCTATCTGCACACACCTCTAAAGCATTTTGTAACTAGGCTTAATAACTTGACACACTCGCTGTTGGAGAACCACACTATACCTGAAATCTGCCATAGGTAGTAAATGCTGTATTGAATTGAAATTCAGAATGAAATTAGCCAGTCCTTACTTTAACCAGAATAGCAGCTCAGGGAAGTATTTGCTTTGCTCCCACTTTTGATAAAGACTGAAGAACTGTTCAGTAAAAGCATGTAGTTGAAGGAAGAAGAGGAACCAACAGCTGCCTGCCTTCCATTGCTTTTAGAGGAGTTTGTCACTTGCCTGGTGTCTGTTTCCATGAAGCGGTTATTTCTGAGAATTTTTACATCCTTGAATGAACAGTGTTAATTCTAATCCTTGATGATTAAAACACCACCATGAAGGAACTTTGACTCTTACCCAGATCTAACTCCCAACTAAGTGATTTTAAAACTATATGGTCTTCCTGGATATTCCATTTCGTATGCTATTTGACCATGGCTGTACCTTGTTACTGAAGGCATTCATGGTAAATGAAAGGGTCTTACCAGTACGCAGTTGGGTTTAGATAAAATGTGATGATTTTTTTTTTTTTTTTTAGATCATTATTATCAAAAGCAGAGCTGTGAATTTTAATGATCTGATCTGGTAAAGTAGATACTATACAGGGAGAAATACAGTTAATAACTTTATTACATTATCCTAAACCAAAAAAACATTCCGTATCATCACTTCAGCATAAGTGAATACAGCCAGTACCTCCTTACCCAGCATAGGCCCAGTAAATTGGGCTTCTTGATTTTGATGAATAAAGCTGTAACAGGGACACATACATGCAAACACACACCCAAAGCAGGTATAATACCTTTTTCAATCAAGTTACATTTAAGACTGATTCTACAAGCTAAATACAATATTTCATCATAATGAAACAGCTGTCATTTACTGTGATTCAATTAAAATGAATTATATTTGTATTACTCTCTCTGTATGTGAGCATACTTTGCTGTAGCATGTTGTAAGCGTACTTAACTTCCGCTGTTTTGAACGTTTGTTTAGAAAGTGCCCTTCCAGAGGACCCTGGTCACTGCTGCACTTTTTGGGGAAAGAAAAAAATAAACTGCCTATCAAACTTCCTATCTTTCTGTTACTGAACTTCAGTTAAACCTTTCCACAGGATCAAGCTGTGTCACACTTCTGAAGACTGAATTCCTAATTTATAAACCTTTTATCTGCTTACTACCCTGCTACTTAACAGTCGCCACTAGTGGACTTTTGTATGGTCACAGGGAACCTTATGTACAGTGTCTAGCAAGACAACATGTGACTGCTTTGCACCAGGAAGAAACACTGAGGTGAGAGAACAAATTTAAATGCAAGCTGAACTTGCTCATATTTCCTTGGAAACTGATGTTGTTGAATAGATGGAAAACTTCAACAAAAAAGACAGCGCAGAAACTACTGTGCATAATTAAAAGCAGTGTGTTCTGCCTCTGGGAAAGAGGAAGAATAAAATCCTACATAAGGCTTTTTCCAAAATAGGAACTGTGAGCAACAGTGAGATATGTGCTACTTATTCACCTCAGTCCCTGTTACAGAGTTTAATTCCTTGGATGAGTCTATGCAACTGCTTAAAAATATATACACAACTATTTTCTGAACTATAGAGCGAGGTGATTTTGTACCTTTAACCTATTTAAGTCTGAGGCTTTCACAAGCTTCTGAAACAAGTATTTCTGCATTGTATTTTCATTTCTGCTTAACCATGTGGTATCAGTTTCACTTCTTCCTTCAGTGATGTAGCAGTCTTCCATTAAGTAGAGAAAAATATTTAACAGCTGCTTGAAACAATGCTGCTATCTTTCTTTTGATGCTCCAGCTTATGAAAATGATAAAGTTTACTGTAGCACCACGAGAAAAGGCAGCTCTGTATTACCTAGATACACCTTCCCATCATGCTCAAACACATCACTGACAGCCCAAGTGACACTACCATCAGGGTCATGGAAGCTTGCCACGATATCTCCTTTGTTGTTAATTTCTAAGAACAAGCCATGTTTGTGAAGAAAAATGCTGTAGAATGATAAAGGAGTCACCTGTTTTAGAAAAAGAAATACACAGCGTTAACACTTCATTCAAGGGGTGGAGGAGAAATTCCATGACCAGAATGAAATGGCAATGCTAATATATGGCTTTCCAGATGTTGCTTTAGTCAGATTCAGCTGTCGCTTAATCTTTTGATAATATCCACTGGACTGTCTCTAAATCTGGCGGTCCAGTAATTGCTCCCTAATCTTAAAGTGCAGCCAGTGCCTGTTGCTCAAGAAGGTGTGGAAGCTGTTTGAATTTATTCTGGCTGCCAAAAGTCACCCATTTTCTAAAAAACAGGAATAAGAGGGACTTGATGGAACACCACTGAGTCACCCACTTTAGTGTTTTTCCTGTACAAGTTCTAGGGAAAAGGCAGCATATTTCTTAGAAAAAGTAGCATGGTTAATCATAACCAGCTCAATGATCCTTGCTTGGCAAGAATGACTTTGCAGAGTTTGATTCCTATAGCAAAATCCTTATATTTTTCTGAAAAGGCTTCTTCCTTGACAATACCACATTGCTATAAATAGCTAGCTGAGAGCTTGTAACTATGGACTACTTTTGTCAATACGGATTTTTCTTCATTATAAATGGGTTCTCTATATTACCACAACAGTAAAACTGCTGTGTTTTAATATGTAAAAAAGAAGCCAATCCTCAAATGTTCCAGAAAAATCAAAGTTAGTATGTGTTGGTATGCTAGCTGGTGAAGATGAAGCAGTCTCTTGCATTTCCTAATGAAGCATAACAAGTTCTTTCATACTTAAAAAATTAATGTTTGTGTGACACCGATAGTTAATATTACACACTGTGAAAGTTACCTTTGCAATAAATCTCTTCAGGAACGGATACGGTCCTAAAACATCCAGAAAAGGAGAAAAGAAACTAGGAAAGCGAGTAGTAGATATTCCAACTCGGTATAAGCCTGTGTTTGATAATCTGATGTTGTCCGGGTACCCAGGCAGGTTGTCCATAAAAACTTCTTTTTTTCCTGCATTAGCTCCACTCAACCAATAGCTGCAAAAAGGGAGTTTTGTATATGAGTTATAGTGGCTGCTGCAAAATGCAGTAAGCTTAACAGCATGGAAGATCCACCGTTTTGATTTATGCAAGGAATTTTTCAAAATGCAGGAAGTAGTAAATGCAAAGAGGGTCTAAACTTGGGTAGTGATGATTGGTCAAAAAACTCATCTTTCTGCATGTGTGACAGTGTGCTCCACCATCAACCTGACCTTTATCTCTAATAACCTTGCCGAAGTGATGACCACCTGTGGTGGTCATAATGGGTGCATCTAGTCGTGATGGCTGCATCTAGCTCAACATGGTTTTGGGGAGGCAGGTATGAACACAATAACCAAGAGCTAACTTGAGCAATGCACCCAACCTCACCACAACATTGGTACTCCAAGAGCCCTTGGAGGTCTCCTGAACAGCAGCAGGCTGCACGCCAAGATCTCCCCTTAAGCAGGAACACCTCTCAAGGTTACTTCAGAGATTCCTTTCTGCAGCAGATCCTCTGTAAGTGACTAAGAGCATGCTAAACTCCGAAATCCTAGCTAAGTGATATAAAGGATTGATTGTGCGTATGTAATCCTTTAGTCATAAACTGTTGACCAAGCCTGGGACTAGTATTGGATCCAGCGGCACCTGGACTCCTCTCAGAGAAGGAGTTTAGAAAGGAAGGGAATCTCCTTTCTGAACTTCAACTCAACGGGAGGGTCTCCCTGACAGCTCTGTCTGACCCTCTCCTCTATGCAGTAATATCCAAGTGTACCTTGCCATCAAATCTTGTTAAAATACTGGCACATTTACTATCAAACTTTATTAATTTTTTTTTTGTATCAGTAAAGATACTGCTGCTTCTCTCTTATGGGTGAAGTGCATCACTCCATCCGCGACAGCATGTAACATGAACAGTACCCCCCCCAAAGTTCTATTAAAAAAATCTGTTCATAGATGTGCCTGTTAAACGAAAACTAATACTAAATTTGTCTTTCAGACTTCTGTGAAACAAAAAACTGTTAAAACACTGACTCCCTTTAAAATGGGAAAAATAGAGTGTTATGATAATCATTGTAATCATGCAGTGACAGTTGTCCTCTGAGGTCTGTTGTAACTGTAATAATGGAGTCACCAGGATAATTGTAACTGAGTATGAAGGAATTAGAGCCCAATATTTCAGTAAATCAGTATAAAAAACATCTGGCAGTGGAAGGAACAACTGTTAATCTCTATGTAGAATTAACTAAAACCTGTAACTCTTGCAGTAGAAAAAAGTAATTTAGACTAAGTGTCCAATCGCAACTCTGCTAACTGTACATCTTCAGTTTACATTTTTAGAAAAGTAAGAAAAAACAGAAAAAACCATGAAAATCACATCTAAAGGTTAATTAAAAACATGTAACACAAACTAATATGTAGTATTTTATATCTAGGAGGAGAATGATGTTTAACATACCGTATGATTCTGCATATGCTGGTTTCTGCTATTAATATGTAATCTTCCTCGGGAGACAGTGCAATCCCATTTGCCATGTACAAGTCACCGAGCACCATTCTTCCTGTTCTTGTCACAGGGTCATAGGCCAAGAGGCGACCAAGATGGTTTGTTTCAATTACCTTAATCAATACATCTAATGAAAAACTAGGCTATCAAAATACCTGGTTTCAATTAGAACAAAAATATTCAGAAGTTGTATTAACATGAATTAGATAAAAGCAGACTTTACAGAACAGCAGATGGCACCTTTATAAAAACAGTAAGATCTCATGGCTAAAGGAACAAAGGCTTCTGTTCATGTCATTCCCAGGCTGATCACAGTATTCTTGCAAAATCAGAGGAATGTGCAGGCAATAAAGCCCAGAATTCAAAATATGTTATTCTGCAGTTCCTGCTTCAGCAAAATATTGAGGCCTGTGAAAAATTAAAACTACTTCAAATCCAACCAGAAAGCATTCACAAGTGTTTTGCTAAAGCAAGTAAACAGCTGACATTTTACTTCTGATATGAAAGAATTTTAATAGATTGCTTCTGCTAAAAATCTGCAAGGCAGCTTTGGATTATGTACACATAAGCCCTGTGAAGAGGAAACTGCCTTGATGTTTGTCATTGGTACTGGCAGCCCCTTGTCAAGTCTGAAATACTAAAAGGAAAAGATGATACTACCAAGCAATAATTCTGATAGCTTTAAGAAACAGCAAGTCACACATAAGATATTTAAACTTTTTTTTTTTCTTTAATAGCTTGGACCTGAATTCCAATTCCTTAAACGTATTTCCCTTCATGTGATATTTTTTTCCTTGCTTAATTTTATTCACAGTTTTGATAGTAAAGACAAGACTCAGTGGAAACTTCATGTCTGTGACCTCACTGAATTTCAGCTTTACAAACAGACAGTTTGTTCTAGATAAAGTTTTATTCAAAGGCTGTGACTGCACAGAAAAGATACCTTCAAGTACACCAGCAATTTGCTACCTTGCACTTGTTCCAGTGTAAGAGCGTGCTCGTAGACAGATACCAGAGAGAAACTAATATGCTGTAAAAATCCAGACTGTAGTGTATCACATGACAATTTCTTTGGGTAGTCATACCCAGAGGGTTGTTCCAGAAGAGCAGCTATGGAATAGCACAGCCCATCCTCTGCCTCAGGGCTCAAACATGCTGCATTCATCGCATGCTTGGCTAAAACACACAAGTAGAATCGAAAAATGTTGGTCTCTTCTGCAGCCTAGTACATGGTGCTGCCAGCACGAAAATTAACACTTAAGCTGCCTGAACAAACGGCTACAAAGATTACCTCATCTCACCTCATATTTGTGATGTCGTCTTTCCCACTTGCTACTTGAATCCGTAAAATAAATCAAATTTTTCTTTGATATTTCTAATCCATTTAGGAATTTGAAAGGCAGCCCATCCACACCTGGTTAATTGAAATGACTACTGATTAAAATAAGTACAAAACCACCAAGTGTTCAAAATTATTCAGATCCACACAAGCTTAAGATTACAATTCCAAATGTCATAGTTAATGCTATTGCTAACCTTAATTTGTTCCAAGCTAAAGTCCAAGCTCCAAATTACTTTCATTTGCAGGGAAATATGTTCAGCTTGTAGCTTAACAAAACACATATCAAACCAAAAGCCTCTGACAAATACCATTGCTTTTGTTTCAATTATATTTTTAAAATAAATCTTAAAAATACAAAGCTAATGGGCTTTCAATCAGCCGTAGTCCCCACACTCATTAGTACTGATCTCAACTGATTAAAGCGCCTTCATCTTCCAATTTATACATAAGCATGAGGACCAAACCCAAGATCAATCTACTTCCCCACTATCTATAGCATCACCTTTTTCACTCGATAGCAAGACGGTTTTCTCTCCTGTCCTTGGATTGACTTTGTACAAGCCTAAATAAGAATCCACCACAATCAAGTTACCATCCTGATCCATTCGGACTCCATGGGGCCGGCCACATATTGGTTCATAGTCTGGAGTTCCTGAGATACAAATAGGAGGATATGTTAGACCAGGAGGTTGACAAAATGAAGATCCTGAAATGCAAAGGCTGAAAAGCACTAAACTTTCATCCTTGAATAAACCAGATCCATAAAAGCTTCCTTGAACCATTTCTAAAAGTGACTTGCAAAGGAAGTGATGGTATAATGTCAATCTAGTGGTCTCTGTTCCATACTACTTATGAAAAAATTTGCTGCCAACTTTCAGAGCAAGTCAGCTCTACTCTGTTTTCCCAGACAACTTTAAAGATGACCAAAAAACTCATAGGATTACTAAATCAGTAAAGCAAAATGGATTATCTGCTGTTTATTTTATATCCTTAAGGAAAAGATGGGAGAAAACTACTTTTAGGAAAGATTTAACTACTTCCCGTAGCTGAGGAGCCCAAGTTCCACAGGTCACGTGAAAGTCCTAGAAGTAATTCTCAGGTAAAACTACAAAAAAACCAGATTTACCATGTTTACTATTTTTATAGTGAGCAATTTCCCTGAAAGCAGTGAAATTAGGAAAGCTTGACACCCTACAGCTTTGTAACCTAATTCCCTCTACTCTGAAATACATGTTTTCCCCTAGTATTCCAGAAAGCAAGGGACAACATCTGTTACAGCTCACTAGAGCTCTAACACACGAGTAACACCAGCTGACTGGCTGTTTGACAGCTGCCAAAAAGTTAGCAGTTGATTTCTGGTCCCACTCCGAACAGATCGATCATTTTAGTCTCATTTTTTGGTTTCTTAACTTCCACAAAGTCAATTATTTACATAAGACTCAAAAAAGCTCAGTAATCTTGAAAATTCTTTCAAATTCAGTCAAGACTAGCCCATATCACAGGGATTTTGGGGATCAGGAAAGCACCTACACAACTGTCACATGTTTAGGAAACCAGGCTAAAGGCAATCAGCTATTTCAATGGCCTTTCAGGCCTGCTTGAGTCATCAAAAAAGCAGCAGGGTAAAGACGTAAACATTTTGGTGTTTGTCTTCATCATTTGCAAGTAAGGAAAGAAAATGCAACCTTGCCGTCTAGCAGCAGGACAGACTATTCTGTGTCTCTGATTCCTTCGTAAAATTTGAACTGTTTCTAAAATAGCTTTTGCCCTTGAGACAGAAAAATCATCACATAAATGATGTCTTTAGACCACCCTTAAAAAGCTATTTATAGAAGGACTACTATAAAATGTTATTTAAATGGCAATCCATGGAAAATCAGTCTCAAGGGCTAGTGAAGTGTGCCTTTATGCCTTAGTCCTGCCTACATTAGGAAAAACTACATGACAGCAGTGGGCTTCTCTTACAAATTTGCATAAAAGAATCAGAAAACATTACCAGCAGCAAAAATAGCACTTCAGTTGCTCATTCAGTGATATTTATACAAGCAAGTTTGTTGTCATTTTTACATCAAAACTGTCGCTCACCGCATTCAGGCATATCCTGCCCCATCTGAGTAAGGAAATGCAGCTGGTCACCGCTGATCATCCACAGTTTCCCATCCACAGTTCCAGTGTAGATATTACCTTAAAATAAGTATATTAGAAGACTGTTTTAAAAGGGACCAAGGCAAATAAATCTTAAAAGAAGGACATTCCTCATTATCGTGAGCTCTTCCTTCTTGCTCCTAATTTATATATTCTATGCAGACACAAAGCAACAAAACAGGAAAAAATACAACTTGCTTTAAATACATTTTCATAAAGCAGAAAGAGTAACAATAAATTGGAGATTAGAGAAAATATTAATTTTTCATATGTTTATTTTAAATAAACATAATACACTAAAAGCTATCTTAAGACTCCTCTGGGATAGCAGCAAAGACATCAAGGATGGGACTAAAGATTCATAGGGATATTCTCATACTGTCATTGAAAATCAGTGAAAGCATTAACAGAGCTCACACAATCTACCTTTTTGCCCTGAGGGTTCTGCCCCATTATGAACTAGCTAAAATGTTCAGTAGACAAAAGGAAAACATTACAATGACTGATCCAAAACAAGAAAGTAACCCTTCTCCTAGGACATGGAAATCCTAAGCAAAAAAAGTAAGTGTGGTGGCTTTCTTTAAGCTGTGATGTTTTGCTTAGGTTTTGAACTACCAGAATAATATCCAAAATATGTAAGTTTGAATTAAAGGACTAAGCACTGTTTTTATTGAATACCTCCTTAGCAGTTGCTTTTTCCTCTGCTTTTATAGTGTTTACATTAACAAGGCAAAAACCTCCCAGGAAATCTTCAAACCTTTAGACATCGTATTTAACTCCAAAAACTTCTGTGTAGAGTATTGGAGGAAAAACACTAGCAGTTATTAAGCCCCACCTTTGAAAAATAGCATCCTCCTACCTTTTGACTAGTCCAGGCTCTGAAATAGTACAATGCACATCACCAATCCTAGATTTACTCTGTTCTATGAAATACAGTTTTAGTGTAAAGTCCGTTAACTGTCTGGAAACATTCCTCTGATTTGTCTGTTATTTACATAGATTGATCTAAAGTAGATGTTATTTTCTTTACATGTGACCTGCGTTTTCACCCTAGCCTTGTTTACATTTTAAAATGTGCACTGTCGGTTGGCAAAAGGTGTTAAAAGATACTCCATATAAGTTATGCTACAATTCTGTGCCAATATTACTACAAAAACACAGATTCTGACTTTGTCTAATGAGCACTTGCACCAGAGCAGATAAACAGATATAAAAATGTCTAGCATCTGGTCACTCACATCTATGGAAAAATGTTATGTGTAAATAGGGCAGATTCTCAAAGTATCAGCTGTCAGATCTAGATTAAAAAAATTGTCTAGGATTACTGGTGTACAGAAAGCACCTGTTTATCGAAGGGAGAACTTCAGAGACACTGTTCAACACAACAACTTTGCCTGGGAAAAACAGAGGCTAAACTTTGCTGTCATGAAATACAGTGGCATTCTAATGCCTCCTGAGGCACGTTGGAAACAGCTGAAATTTCTGATCACATACCAGATTCTGTATTTAAAGAGAGAAATCTTAGACTTGTAATGCTATTTTCTATCATGCTATGCACTGGGCTATGATGGTATATTTACATTTATAGAGCTAGTGCAAGTGGGTTTTGCACTAGACTTGTCTCATGGGTATTTGTAGTAAAATGAAGGCAGAACAGAACTACTCTGATTACCTGTAATATCCTGTCTTACTCACATGGAAAACAGCGTTTACCTAAAACAGGCTACAGCCCCCCCACACTTAATATAACCTTGGTCGTATCATATGATTTCAACTGACTGAATCCACTCTCTTAAAACATCCTTAAATTCAGGGAAGATCCATGATAGAATTAACACACTCAAGAAAAATAGAACCAAACCAGTACTTTAAACAGTATCATGAATGAGGTTAGATTTGGTAACACGGAGCATTTGCAGGATTAGTCCTCATATTTAAAATATACTCTGCAAAATTCCAGTTGTGAACACTACTCTTTCTGAAAGTTGTAGATGAAGAGGTGGAGAATAAAAAGTGTGATAAAGGGACAATTTAAAATAGCACCTTTGAGGAAAGGGGGAAGGAAACAGCTTTGGGAAAACATTTGCTAGGAATGGATGCCTCAATGCGAGGTGTTGAGCTAGGTCCCTTCCAGGCCTATGCTGCTGGGACTGAAAACGCTTCTAATTTCAGCTTGCACAATGGCAAACAAGAACATTCCAGATGATTACCTTTCACCTCTGCAGCACACAAAGCAAGATGGTATCTTTCAGACAAACATGCCCTGGGCTATTCAGTATTTCCTTGAAAAGTACCATAAGACTAGCACCAGCAATAAGGGAGAGTGTCTGAACTGCCTGGCTCAAACTGCTCTGGGCTGGGAGTTACCTGCTTTTCCATACTGGCTACTGCAGGAATCTATTTTATCCACTGTTACCTATTTCTCCAGAACAGATGAGTCCTGAGTCCACAGCACTAAACCTGTGTCCTAAACAGAAGATCACAGTGTCTCTCCTATATTTGGCTTGAACTTTCATCACAGTCCCCCACTTCAGTCACAGTCTGGGTAAGAGCTGTTGGAAAGATGCAAAACATGCTACTTGCCACCAATTCAGCCCTCTGCTTCCCACCATTCTGCCACCTCACAGCTGCCAGACAAGCAAGATGAATTACATGGATAAGAGGAGGTTTTCTATTACAGTGAAAAGTTCTTTTATATTCCAAGCTGCTCTAAAAATATGTTTCTGAGAACTATGCAAATTTTAAAACAACTCCATTTGCTTTCCCTCTTTGGTTCCGTGTTCAGTAACAGCTTTTGAAATAAAAGTGTGATGAACTCAGTGACTGAGCCCAAGCAGAAAATTAACACTGCTTTTGGAGACCTGAAATAGAAAAAAAGAAACCAAACAAAGGCAAGCTTATCACTAGTTCTATGTCAAAAGCCCAAGCTTAGACTCACACGTGGAAGAATTCCCGCAAAAATCTCTAGCTGTTTCGCATGTTACTTTTAAAGAATATGCCATTTTATACCTTTTCAAAATTAGTAAGATGCCTGTATGTTGCCAATTTGTGGGTCTATGTCTTTTAACATGGCAGTAGGACATTTGCTGTGTCCTTGGGAGAAGCAGATAACAGAAAGTTGTGGAGTATTCCCAGGGATACGTTTACAAATGTGAAGATACAGAAGAATATACAATTATCTTAATATTTTTGAGCAATCATTTAGCAAACATTCCTATTTTTCTTTCTTTGGATTTAATTCTTAAGTCTTGGATTTAACTTCTTACGTGTTCTAATAACTTGACCAAGCAGATGTATCAGATTTAATGGAAGAGATTTGTTACATGTAGCAGACGTATAACTTTACCCATTTGGAAGTTATCTACTTGCCTTCATCATCAACAGTAAAAGACTCGGGACCTTTCAGTTGTCCTGTGAAAATTCTTTGTCCACTCTGAAGTTTGTTATTCACTTGCAATGATCCAACTAAGGCAGGAGGTGGCTTTTCAAAACTGCACCAAATGAACAATAAATAAAATGTAAGAAACAAGACAACACTGGACTATAAAATTATTTGAAGGGAAAGTAATAAGACCTTATTCCAGAGATACTAGTAACAAGGTATATTTTTTTAAAGAACTTGTTAAAACGATTAGTATTTGTTAGAACTATTACTTCAAACTAAATTAACAATTCTGTGGAGCTTGCAGGCCCAGGCTAAAAAGAATACAGACTTTTTAGACTATTTTTTTTTCTGAAATCAATAGAAACACAGAATTGCCATCGTCCTAGAGTTTTATTCCCTATCATTAGTCTGAGATCTACTAACAATGTCTCTATGTGTATGTATGAATACTGCACTGATCAGCATCATTTTGCTTGAAATTCACTTGTTTAAAAAAGTGTTTGTATTTTCCAGTTTAATGTAAGAAACACATTTTCTCCTGATATGAACTGAAGTAACATGTTTTATTTGCTCCTGCAGGGTGAAAAAAATATAGGAGAAGTTTTGAAAGCACAGGTATTTCCTGACAAACACAAGTATTCTATTAAACTTTAAAATTAAGCAGGGGAACATACATGAATGGCTCTGGATCAATGGGAGATGGTAAAAAGTAAATGCTTGCAAAAGTTGTAAGGACTGCAGCTGGAAATCCCCACGATGGGAACCTAGGAGGAAAACAAAACAATTGTATACTCATGCACATACAGGAGGAGAGTGGGAGAGGACTAAGAAGAGTTTATTTTTTTTCCATAGTTAAAAAGTTTCAGTGCTAAAAATCAAGACTGAAAGAGGACAAAGCAGACTGCAAGAACCTGGCAGTCCCTGCCATGGAGGAGCAGCCCAGCTGCTCCTCGGGCAGTGCTGCTGCCCTGCTGTCTCCCCAGTGGAGCTCCTCCTGTCCCCGGACCCATGATCCAGCCGAAAACCACCAGGTTTCTTCTGACAAGTTGTATTTCTAGTAGTACGTACCTGCTGCAGGCAGAGACACAAACCCAGTTACCTGTGTGGTGAGCAACTTTGCTGATTCTAGTATTTTTAAAGCCTTTTACCAACCTTACCCTGGCAGAGTATCGGAGTATTTGCTAATGATGGGGTTTACCAAGTGCATACATAGTCATAACATGGTTGTTGTACTTCACCCTTTCCATGTGGATTTTTAGCTGGCTTGTTTTGGACTCGGCAGGAAAGTTTGGCAATATGTGAAGGTATGGGGTCTCACATGAACCCACCTTTGAGGAACCGGTCCAACCATTCTCATCTCCTCAGCTGCAGGGCCGCAATGCCCAGGGAAGAGCATCAGAGAGACCGCTTCAGTCCAATTAGGGAGAAAACTGCTAAAAAGCCTTTAAGGGACATGATATTTAAAAGGTTGAAAGGCATTAACAGAGGAGGGAGGAGCAGGGTATCGCCACCAGCCCAGGACACTTTCCTCACTGATTCACCTCGTGTTTCTCCATGAGGGTTTGTTTGGGTTTTTTTTACGTAAGAAACCACTCGCCTAAGTACAGCGGGACAGCGACCACTGCTCCGCTTCCTCAATGGCGGAGGCACCTCTGAGACGGAGGAAAGCCCCGCTCCGGCCCTGCCCTGCCCTACCCGCCGTCATCTTGAGGTAAAACATGGCGGACCCGCTGCCCTGAGGCCCTCTCCGATTCCCCCACCGCCGCCCGCCCGGGGGAGACCTCCCCTCACGGGGGCGGGAAGACGCCATCGCCCTCCTCCCTCCCACAGAGCCCGGTGCTTACATGGCGTCGCGGCGGGAGCCGCCCGCCCTCGCCTCAGCGCCGCCCGGGCGGGAAAAGGGGGGCGGGAGCGACTCCTCCTCGGGCGGGGCCGAGGTGAGGTAAATGGGGGGAAGAAAATGGTA
>KZ505651.1:1251822-1279377 GCA_002844005.1 Limosa lapponica baueri | reverse complement strand
TTTTTTTTTTTTTCCTGTATTACGGTTTCTGTCTTATTCTTTACCACAATCAGGAGACAAAACACGTATGCAAACAAGTATGACTGGGACACCCAGGCTGAAATGTACCCGTTTTTTCCAATCAAACCTTAATTTAAGGTAAGTTGCATCTCCTCACGCGATTTGTTGCTAGGAGGCGTCAAAGTGATCACAACAGGTAAGGGGAAAAAAAAATAAAACACGCATCACATAACTAAGTATTGCCAACTTCAACTTTAATAATGGAACCATCACATTTTTTATTTTTTTGTATTTTTTGCCATTTCAGTAATAACTTTAAGGGGAATAAAAACTTCCCTACAAAAATAAAACTAAGCTTGTCAAAATTATAAATAGTTTAAATGTTTGTTTTTAAAGACATACATTTTAATGTTTCCCTGCATTCCCCCTCCCTCCCCCCCCATATCATTTAATCATTCTGGTACCATCATATAATGAAATGAAAACAGTTTTGCAACAAAAGCTTTGACAGTTCAATTTGATGCAAAAATTAAAAGATAAAAACTGACTAGGCATCACCATTTCTTTTAAATTAAAGCTGTTGTAATTGCCAGTGTGTAAAAAAAAAAGAAAAAAGAAAAATTTAACCCCACACACGACATCTTACAATAATTAACTGTAGACTAAGACAAAATTAAAATATAAGTTTATTTTGGTCCCCCACCCCCTCCCCCTTCACCCCAAATCAAGACTCATAGTGCATACAACACTGATTGAGGTTTTTGGCTAAAGTAAATGCAGATGTGCCTACTTAAAAGACTGATAGTTTAGTTCAAGTAAAAACAAAATTCACATATTTTTATACTCCACTTTTAAACCCAAACAGTGTTTAAATCTGAGCGACAAATGGTTCATTACTGACAGCGATTATGTAATGATTACATAGTTACGGGCAGATACATAAATTAAGTAGATGTTAACAGAATACCCACCGACATGCTGCTTGCATTCATAGAAAAACAACTTGTAACAAAACATAAAAGCATTCCCTGAACCATATAAAGTGTCTCACTTGAGGATAATGTTACTAACTCACACATGCACTACAATGTTACATGTGAAATTAAAAAACAAAAAAGATATACCTTATATATACTTTATAGTTAGTCCTACTCTTAATTTCTCTTAACACTTTAAAACATTATGATTGTCTCATTAAGCTTGCAAATTCTTCTTACCAAAAAACCTGTGAAGAGTTTAAAAAAAAAAAAAAAGGTCTTACTAAGGAAAGGAAACAAAGGCACAATTACATCAAATTAAGGGGAAGAACAGAAGCATCTTGGAGTTTCACACAGTATCCATTAGATGTCACCAAAGTTTTAACAATTCCTTGGGAATTTAAAACGAACACCCTAAGAGTGGAGGGAAAAAACCCCAACAACTTCTGCTTCTCTTAAATCATTAGCACTCCTCCACTCACCCCCTCACCCCCAAATTTATAACTCATTTCCTCTCTGGCATGATAATGACTAAAGTATTAGTTACTCAAATTTGCCTCATGCTTCTATTGCACACCCACTTCTTTGGTTTCTTTTGAACGTGCTTTTTAAGATAAATAACTCTGAAAGAACAACAATTATATTTACAGTAAAGTAAAAAACTTTCTTGCTACATTTTTCCTATTTTTAAATCAAGTAAATTAGCAGTCTGCAGAATTTGGTAATCTGTTTTTCAATTAAGAATTTAAAGACCATAAAGAAAAACCTTCTGAATTACTAAAAGCAAGAGTTACTAAGCTCAGTCACCAACACAGCCAATAAATGTTAATTTTCTGCTAAGCTGGAAACATGAATAAGAAATTCTACTTTCTTTGCCTGACTGAGCCTTTAACAAGCGAAGAAGCAGAGGAAGCTATTTTTGTTTTTCAGATATGATAATTCAAAGTTATCCAGCCTAAAAATGGATTGCTGAGCCAGAGGAAAGATCTGACTTGCAATAAAGACCAAATGCGCCTGTAGTTATAGCTTATGTCTAAACACTCGCTAGATGGGCATTTCTCACAGAGTTATCTGAGACATTGACTGCTTTTCTAAATTCAAGTAAGCAGCTTTTTAGCTTCACTGCACTTTTCAAACCCCCACTACGCATTTATGGAATCAGCTTCTCCAATAATGACTTGTATGTGCAGCTTCATTTCCATTCTTTTTTAGCTTTTGCCTCTCATTCCTTCCCATTATTTCTATTATCTTTATTTCTTTTCCAGTGTGGATTTATGCAGTATAAAAACCATAAAACTTATTCACAATATTCTAACATCCTAAAACTTAAATCCTGTAGAATTAGTATTTTAACTTTCCTGTGTATAAATACTATTCCCATTTAAAACCAGTCCTCCTCTGACAGCTACTACGATACCTCGTCCCTCAACTCTTACCTTCTTTTCAACTTTCTCTTTACCTTCTCTAGAAAAAAAAAAAAAACACCTTAACGCCTTCCACAAATTTCACAGAACAAATCAAAAGATCTCATATGCCTTCCATCTATAATAGTTCTCTCACAAATTATACAGTAACTATTTGAAAACAGAAAGGTAGTGCAAATCAATTTCATCTCAAAGATAGTGCTCCAACTAATTCTTGTCCAGACAGTTTCATTCATTTTTTTTTAACCCATCAATTTGCACATCCTTACTTGTAAAGCTACCATTAAAGCAAAGAAGAAAAAAAAACCCAAAAACATAAAAATATTATTTCATAGCATCCTAGAAAATTGATTACAGTTTCACAGCTTGCACCAAGGTAACTTGGAAAAACTCTCTAGGCACACAGAGGGTTGCAAACTGATGTACAAACATGCAGAATCCCTTACTTGTGGGTGCAAGATGCTAAGTGACCTGGCTTACGGAACTAAGTCTATAGCAAAATTCAGGTACCCTGGCATCACAAAACAGTCTTCCAAATAAAGAAAACTACTCTCTGCTGCTCTTTGTACGTTGGGTTTGGCATGCTATACTGACATTTGGTAGCGTGCATTTTTCCTGAGTGTCCTTTGGCCCCCTTTTAACCAGGTTTCCACACCCCACCAAGGGCTTCTTCAAGTTTGTCTCTGTAAGCTGCATAACGCTTCTTTAAGATTTGCAGTTGCTCATTTTCCTCTTTGTCCAGTATACGCAAGAAGTTTTGCAGTTCGGGAATACTAAAAGCTTCCCACTGGAGAGACAAAAAAGAGAAAAGAAAGGATGGATGAGACGAACGAAAAATACACAAATTATTTATATATACAGTATTTTTAAACAAAACCTCAGACACTCAAAACAATTTCAAACTGAAACAGTATCGGGCACACTCCTTGCAAATCTTAAAAACATTTCACTCTTTTTAACTGTTTTTTTGTTCTGCAAGTAACAACGGGCCAGTCTAACCACAAATGAAATGTTTACGAAAGGCGCAGAGTAAACATAACAAGAAAAAAAAATCTGTTTCCAAAAAATGGATCGTCTTGTCAACAGGGATCAAACAGGAGCCCACTCATCCATGAAGTTAAACAAACACACAAAACCAGCAGGAGCGTAACATACCATGACTTCTCCAGTTTCATGCTCACGTAGAACAAAACTGAGCATTTCTGTTCTGGGGCCCGCCACCAAACGCAGGTAGAGGGGATGTTCTCGGTCTGACAGCTTGCATGTATAAACTGCAGGAGAAGAAAAAAATCACAGTAATTATCATCTTTACTAATGACATCTCAAACGCTTTGAATGATTAACGCCAGCTAATGTTAGAAAATTTCAGTAAGCACATGTGGCCACAAAATTTACACATTCTACATACTGTGGCCATATTAGCCTACATACTGGTTTTGAGCAAATGAGTTTTAGGGAGAAGCTGAGCAGACGACTGATGGTAACAGCCCAACACTACAGTCACACAGGAATGAAAGGGCGTCCAGTCACCACAGCGCACCACCTGAATACATGCAGGGGGGAAAAAACACACGGAAAAAAATACAACACGGATCTGTCGCTATAACTAAGCATTTGAAACATCAGAGCTGCGGTATCACCATTCTGATACCTTTCCCACTTAAAATCTCATACACAAAGTCTAAAAGACTCTGCCTGCCTGACACGGTTGGTGTGACCGACGGCCAGAAACATCTGAACTCCTGAAACTGCCCTCAATGTCCATGGAAGAAGGCGGATTCTAAGTGCAAGAACAAAACATTGGCAAAGCACACTTTTCACTAAAAATACCTTTTGCATCTTCTGGTTATTTCCAAACACAACATACAAACAACTTCTAACAACAGCCAGTGCACTGGGAGAGCCACGGGCACTAATTAACACACATGAAAACAAGGCATGTGCCCATGATGCTTGTCAGCCCAAGAGCTGTTTGCCAGTGCAGGGACTTCAGATATCACAGACACGAAGGTTTCTCTTTTTAATAATCTGTCCTGTAATTTTATCTCACAAATCTGCAGTGTATCAGGCCAGCTGAAATTTAGAGCCTGACAAAGGGGCATATTAAATAAAATACAACAGACTGCAAAGCACAGCAGATCTATGTAGATGGGTTAGTAGGTTACTTTGTCTTTTGTGAATTATCCTGAAATGTCCCCAGATCATTTACTCCCTTACACACGCTACTTTTCGCAAGGAGAAAAGACAGGAGAGAGCAAGATTGTCACCTCCATTTATCTGAGTTCTTCCACCCTACTTATTTCAAGTGCTCCTATAGCACAACTCCCTCCCCAAGCCCCTTCACCACCAAAATGTCACAAGCCTAACTCATACCTTGGTCTTCCTTGTGACAGCGTTTATAAAGTGCAAACTTCGCAGGGTTGTCAGCCACAAAAAACTTTTTGAGCAAGGCCTCGATAACTTCACGAACAGTGTTGGTGCTGCTGATGTGAAGGGTATTCACGCAGCCGTCCGGCAAGTAAAAAGCAGTTTCATTATTGCTGTGAGCGCATCTCCCCTGGCTCTGGGAAGACTGCACAGTGATCGGTCTGCATAGTTCCATCTGAACTTTGATGAAGCCAGTGTAAATCCCATTCGCGTTCTGCAGCAGAAGGAAAGCACCAAACTGTTAAAACTAGTAATGACCAGTTGTGACATATTAGTGGAGCAGGCAGGTAGGTTAAAATGGTCACAGCGAACACAACTTAAATGCCGCCGTAATACGTGACGTCTCACAGGAAAGATATTGTTTCAACAATTCAGACATTTATTATTTACTTCTGGGCTCCCCAGTTCAAGAGGGGCAGGGAACTGCTGGAGAAGGTAGAGCAGAGGACCACAAAGATGATTAGGGGCCTGGAGCATCTCTCTTACGAGGAGAGGCTGAGGGACTTGGGTCTTTTTAGTCTGGAGAAGAGAAGGCTGAGAGGGGATCTGATCAACACCTATAAATACTTAAAGGGTGAGTATCAAGAGGAAGGGGCCAGTCTGTTTTCAGTGGTGCCCAGTGACGGGACAAGAGGAAATGGGCACAAACTTGTACATAAGAAGTTGCATCTAAACATGAGGAACTTCTTCGCTTTGAGGGTGGCAGAGCACTGGAACAGGCTGCCCAGAGAGGTGGTGGAGTCTCCTTCTCTGGAGACGTTCAAAACCCGCCTGGATACATTCCTGTGCAACCTGCTCTAGGTAGACCCGCTTTGGCAGGGGGGTTGGACTAGATGATCTCCAGAGGCCCCTTCTAACCCCATATCATTCTGTGATTATATTATTATTATGGTATTTCCGCTGAATATTAATTTTTTTTCTTAATAATGACAACTACTGAATTATAAGAGTATTAGAATCTCATCAGGCAAAAGGTACTACAAACTAATGATAAGTTTTCACATTAGAAGAAAACTATGAAGTGAAAAAGACCACTAACACGCATCTTTAGCAACAGATTTTATGCAGAAACACAGAAATTATCTCCCACATTTTAGCTGTGCTTGTCAAATTAGTCTAAGGCATTTAGATGTTCAAATCCTGTTGCAATTAAAAAAAGGACCAGAATAAATGCCAATCTAATCAACATTCCAAATTATTTACTCCAGTTGCTTCTGAAAGACAAAATAGCAAAATTGATCAAACCTTTCTGAGCTAGAAAACTTCAGGCCATCTGGTTTTTGGCACAGTAAGTCCTGACCCACATGCAAATACGTAACAGAAGTCTTTTTAGTACATAGTTGTACTTACATGGTTTAGGATATAATGGAATTTCCAAATTTCCATATACTATACACCCACAGGAATACATAATGTATGAGAAAAATCTGGACAATGCAACAACTGAGTAACAGCTTGCTAGGCAGATAAATGTGAATTTTATTAGTACAGTCTGCAGTAGGCTGGACTGAGGCTTAGACCTGGTCCACAGTCCTTGGAAATGAAAAATCTGTACGCATTCCATTGCCTGAATTGTCCGTGTTGTGGGGGCGGGGGGAAGTCTCCTCGTGCTGAAAACCTGTGTGACTACTCTGAAAATTAAGTCTCCTATAATAAATAGGGCATGTTTTAACTTTTCTCATTGGCTGAACATCTTTATCAGAGAAATAAATGACAAAAATTTATCTACCCAAATAAGATAAACGTATCTTCGTGTTTACCACCTGAGGGTTTTCATCTGACAAATTTACATCTTGGCGTGGACTGAGAGTTTATCTTAAACATGTTTCAAATGACATATACATTTGTTTCTACTACTGTTTGTTTCAATCCATACAAAAGAGCTAAATGGATAAGAACATTTCAAACGCGAGATTTCATTTCCAGATCTAAGAAAGAGCCTCTTACAAAGTCATTAAAACAGAGACAGTTTCATATGTGAGATGGTAAGAATAAAATGATTCACAGCACACCTCAAAGTTACAGTTCAATTGCTCCTATTAAAAATTACAGGAATCCTATGCAAAACTTACCAAGGTCATCTTTAATTTATCAGTGACAGATGAATTATAGCTTTGTATCTTCTCTTTAACTTCTTCTTTACTGAGATAAACGTGAGGTTCTCTCTCCTTCTGAACATCCTTCAACAACAACAACAGAGACAGCAGTTTTAGAAAACAAAACAAAACACAATTATTTTGTTACTTTGGATATGAGCATTCTTAGTCCAAATGGTCATTATCTCACAGAGGCTCAACATACAGCAACAGAAAGGATTAACGTGTTAGGCAAATCAAACAGAACACTTGGCCTGAATGGAGATGGTTAAATCAACACATCCAAAGACACTTGCGTCCTCCTTTTTTTGCCCACTGTTTTCATTCAAATATTTATCAGCAGTATGTAAAACAGCCCGGCTCGCTTTATGGCTTGATTTGCTCATGTCAATGCTATGCAAAATTGTTAAGAATATAGTTGCAATGGTCATGAAATACTACTTAGGGCACAAACAGGTATTTCTAAACAAATTAAGAGTATATACGAAAATAGCAGCACATGCTACCAAGTAACACCAACAATCACAGCGTGTGCGAACAGCCCAAGAGCATCCCTGCATTCCAACGTGACAGCCAGCACGTTACACACAGGGTCACTGCTGCTACGTGAACCATCACAAGTGACTCTCTTGCTATACAACGTTACACCAAATCCATGTTTTTATCATGGGGAAGGCCCTATTAGATTCTTCCACTACTGCTTTTATGAGCTTGCTACGGATTTTACATGCAGCAGTAAAACCAATCCCTGGAGCTGGATTTTATCCAAACAAACATTTGTTCCCAATCCCTATTCCTGCAGCAAACCAGCGTTATAAATACACTCTGCTTTCTACCACTCGCACAAATGCCATATATAGTATGAAAGGGTTTCAGCCTTCAGCTTTAACGATTTAAGACTTCACTTAGAAAGGGAGAAGCTTTGAAGAAGCTTGAAGCTTTCAGGATATTCCTGCGTTCAGGTGTACACATTTGCTGTATGGACAAACAGTCAAGTCACAGTGTTCCGATGTGTACCCACAAGCACATTTCAGCGGAGCTTTATCCTCAGAAAGGATTTCCCTGACTTCACTGCTCAGTCCTGTATCCCAGCCTTTGGGACACCACTCAGGACTCACCTTCACAGGCACTTCGGTTCGCCAGAAACGACCCCAAAGATGAGCACATCTGGTGCAGAACTGTAAGTTTCCATTTGTCAGAAAGAATCTGCAGAATTTTTTCTGTCTCCTAATTTTAAACCAGCTAGTTTTAGCTCTTTGGGGCTTAGTTTTGCTTTTTCTATATGGTATTTTACTAAATGACATGCTGGAGTCGACTTTTTTCCCATAGCTATAAAAAGAAAGGTGTGGTCTGAATGGAGAACTGGAAGCCAGAGGCCTTGAATTCTGATCTGGGCTCAGATATTGATTTCCTGCATCAGACAGAGAACATACCTTTATTTCAGAGACCAGGAAACTGAGGCAAAAAGGAACAGCAGCCAAACACAGCTCTCCTATCAGCTCCGTAAGCACAACAATAAGATTATGCAGCATCTTGCACAGTTGCCAGACTGCCCAGTCTGTTACAAAATATCAAATTACTAAATGTTTTCAGAATCCAAGTCTTCATCCTCACTACAGAAATTAAGCTTTCTTGCCCTTCTATTTTTTCATCTTCCCCCTCCCCAAACTGCCACAATAATGACAGATAAAGCTTTATCCAAATTTCTGACTTCATCTCTCCACAGGCCTTTACAGCTTTGTAGTTTTCTATTTGGGGGACAACAGTTAAAAGACAAATAAATTTGACATCTCTATGACTGATTTCAAGAACCGAAGCGGTTACCTTGGAACGTTCCTAGTCTGTGTAGCTGCAGACAAGCCCCTTCACATGGGTACCAGCCAAGACACATCCCCCTGAGAGACGAGCATGTCATGGAGTTCACATCTCTCCAGTCTGCTAACGTTACTGACACTGAACTTCCAACAATGGGCACCTCAGTTTTAATATTTATCACTATTCCGTTGCTGATTGTTCAAGCAGGTACCTCTCATCTACCCTGCTGGAGCTGATTGTCACCGTGATTACTGAAGTTATCCACAATATCCATTAACATCAAGAGAAAACATTAACCAGAAAAAAGGAAAACACCACCTTTCCTATGTTCAACCCTAGTTCAACCCTAGTTGAACATGGTACACACAGTGTTTGTCTGACATTCCTGGAGCTGAACCGGTCTCAGTATACAGTGGCAATTAACTTTTGCCATACAGCTTTGTCTAGCCATACTTTAAGATAAGATAAATAAGTCTTTTTTGACCAGTATACTTAGAGGAATGGAGGAATACTTGACAACCTCATTTCCCACAGTCCTCTTATTTCCTTCTGTACTTGTCACCTTGTAACAGGACCCACTAAAGGAAAAGCCCTCTGATAACTCTACTTAGGCCCAACAGATCAAATTCCACTTTGTTATCTCAGCAGGTAAATCTATTTATTATCTGTAGAAGACCTTGAGTCACCCAATACAACAGCAGAGTAACAGCAGTAATTAACCCATGTCTACCATGCTTTACAATATGGTTGTATCACGTATGCTTACTGCTCTGAAATGGCCACCAAGTGGCTAAAGCCACACCTGCTCAGGGTGGGACTACCGGGAAAGCAGTTACTCCAACCTCAGCTGTTTTAAACAGAGGAGCAAGGGCATTTCAGAGGTGAGATTTAGATCTTTCAGCCAAGTATGTCTATCACTGGTTCTTTTGACAGTTCTGCCTAGTCTGGTGAGAGGAGAAGTCAGTCTGTGTCACCTGGTGGCTCACCCAGCCCAGGACAAAAGCTGCTTTTTCCACCACTGTGGCCCTCCCATGCCCCCAGGCGTGCTCTGCACCCCCTGGCACAGCTCCTCGGAGTCAGCACACTGCTGAGGTGCCAGGGGTGGCATGCTCCAGCCAGACAATTCCTCTCTTGGCCAATTCAGACGCAGCTGATTCATCCCCAGCTCCCTGCAGAAATGCCCAGCATGCAACGCCTCACAGAGTTTGTATGCTGGGAATTGTGAAACTGGCTTTCTTCAAAAGTTAGGCCTGGTGATGAGTCTCCTAACTACAGATCCTTGCATGTGTCACAGCAGCAGGGTGAGGTACAAGCTCAGTCAGCAGAGCAGCTCATGCTGTGTCCTCTTCTGTCAGCCAAAACTTAGATGCTGCTGGGCTTAACAATGGCACTTCTGCGTGCTAGTGTTAAAAAAAAAAAAAGAATTTTCTCTATAAAACAATACGCAAACATTTCAATATTATTTTCATTAGGGAAAAAAAAAAATCAAACCTGAGTTAGGTGTGACTCCTCCGTCACTTAACCAAATGACAGTCTCTGTAATGGCTGCCATGTCATCACTCCTTCCTTCTCCCAGCCCAATTAACTGTCTTTTCCTCATCAGAACTTCTGGTCTCCTTCCATTTCCTGCTTCTCATGTTGTCTGCTACTTCCTCAGCCCAGCACAGGTGTGAAAGATAAAAATTAATCTCAAGGAAACAGTTGAATGTATCAGAATCCATATAGATGTTGTCTCTGGGTCCAAAACATTACTTCGAATTCAAACTATTAATTTCTGTGAAAATCACGCTGTTCTTCCTAACACTTACTGCACACACCATTGGAGGCCGTTTGTACTAAAGACATTCCTCAGGTCAACCAAAGCTGCATTTCATTCTCAAACAAAATTCCTAAGCAACAGCTGCCAGCAAGAGGGAAATGAGGCAAGTGCTTTCATTTCCCCAAAGGGAATAGCTGGTCTTTCATTAGAGCTCATGATGCAATGCCTCTTCACAGTTGAGCTTCCTCTCAACAAAAAGGGCAGAAAATGTTTCTTTCTTTATCGCCTCCACCCCCCATGCACATCTCATTTATTGTATCGCAGATGTTTAGAGAAGCAGCGCTCTCTTTTTAACATTTGTGCCCAGTGCAAAGCCCTGCAGAGACTAGTTCAGCGTGAATCCTCAAGGAACTGCCACGGATTACAATTAAAATGAACTACAAATCAAGTTGTGGTCCCCAAAAAAGAAGAATCGCATCACATCTGGGACTTTCATAAAGTCCAAGTCCCACGGTTACTGCCAAGCCCTAGTCCTGCAGACAGTAAGAAAGCGCTAAGCTCAACAGCCAGCAAGCTGCTACGGGATGAGCCTGAGAAAAAGTTCCACAAAGAAAGAAAACCTCCAAAACCTGGAGCCTGTTTCCTCGGGATCCTTGCCTTGAGACAAATGCTTGGCTTCCCCAAACTGCTGCCATAGGCTTGTATTTGTGGGGGGATGCAAGAAGGTCTCTCTCTTATAACTGATCTCCTGTTTTTACAAAATTCGAGAAGTTGGCATCTCTTGAGAAAAGGGGAACCAAGCTCCTCTTAACATTTCAGCTTGACAGACAAAGGAATATATAATGGACAAAAAGTTAACCTATCCCAAGGAACATATTAAAGTATTTTCGTAAGAAACCTAAAGAACCAAAAGACCCGTGGGAGTCCAAGCAACTTTTAAGCCATATCAGTCCCTACCCCCTGCCCTCACATTTCATATTAATCCCACACATACAGTGACCCTTGATTCAGTCAGATTAATGAAGATGCCCTGATCTTGCTGTACATTGTGACCAGGAAAATCATTTTTTGAAGTAAAGCACTGAGGCTTTGACAAATGAGAAATCCAGCCTAATCTACATTTTTTAAAAATTGTAAAAATCTAAGTCTTGTTAAGTCATAAAAATTGCAGCTAATACATCCTACTTACATCATGTTTGCATTAACAAATGGATTTAACTAACAGTGCTATCATGCAACAAAAAAGCCCAGAAGAGAATACAGGAAAGAAAACAGAGAAAGGGACTTCTGATCTCAGTTGTTGCTACTTCTACAAGCAGGAACAGTCTCTTTCTTACAGCCTGCCAGCACACCCACAGGAAAGAAAGAAAGAAATTGAAACCTTGCAATTAAATTATTTTGAAACAAATATCTTTCTTCTTCCTCATCCTAACTCTCCTGAGAGCAGAGCAGCTTTGCCAGCAACAGCAATTTCTCCTTCCATCCCGAGGCAAGCCCACACTCAGAAGACGTGCTCTTCCTTCATTTGAAAGCCTGAGAATCACCAGGGAGAGCTACTGGTCATGTCCATCCACAAATGGTCAGTCAGAGACACCAGGAGCCAGAAAGGTGTGGAGAAGACCAAACAGGGGCAGGGGATAAGTATTAGCATCCAAGCAGGTCCAAGCATTGCCACGTTCTCACCTAGCTGCACCTTGAAAGGCTGGTGTTCTCCTGAATGGGGAGAGGTTGCTCTCTGGGTCAGGGAAAGAGGAGTTTTCTGACAGGATGGACATGGGCAGAACAATCTCTGTATCCTCTTCAGTACTTTTTGCTTTCTGCAGTCAGAGTGATCCAGCTCCCACCCCTGTCAGTGGCACACAGGGAAAGGAAGTAGTCTCTTTTAGAATAAGACTTTGTTTTTCTAAGTGGGTTTGGTTGACCTGAATCTCCTGACAGTCAGAGTGAGTTGAAGAAGCCCACACCATGCCCTCCTGAGGCAGCAAGGCAAGCGGCAGCTTCCCAGGTCAGGTGTACGGTGCATCCAACCTGGCATTCTCTCTCTGACAGCAGCAGAAATAAAGGCTATTTCGAGCGAACGCATGAGCCTTTTCTGCAGCCTCTCTGTTGGCATCCACAAGTGTTGGAGCAGGAATTCAGTGGGCACCTCCCTTCCGAGTCTGTTTAGTGTCCATTTATGGACCTGGTGTCTATGCGTGCACATAAACCCTTTTTGAACCTGCTGATACTGCCCATCTCTACACCTCCTGCAGCAGCAAGTTCCAGAAATTCATGACTGCAGTGTGAAGAAGTATTGCCATCTGCTTTAAGCTCATCTTCTATTAAGATAGAAGATAACTTCTGTTAAATATGACACATCTGCCATAACACCAAGCTGGGCAGAAGTGTTGATCTGCTTGAGGGTAGGAAGGCTCTACAGAGGGATTGGGACAGGCTGGATTGTTCAGCTGAGGCCATCGGTATGAGGTTCGACAAGGCCAAGTGCTGGGTCCTGCACTTGGGTCACAACAGCCCCGTGTAATGCTACAAACTTGGGTAAGAGTGGCTGTAGAGCTGCCTGGCAGAAAAGGACCTGGGGGTATTGGTCGACTCAGCTGAATACAAGCCAGCAGTGTGCCCAGGTGGCCAAGAAGGCCAACAGCATTCTGGCCTGTATCAGGAATAGTGTGGCCAGCAGGACTAGGGAAGTGATCGTCCCCCTGTACTCGGCACTGGTGAGGCCCCATCTCAAATACTGTGTCCAGTTTTGGGCCCCTCACTACAAGCAAGACATTGAGGTGCTGGAGTGGGTCCAAAGAAGGGCAAGGAAGCTGGTGAGGGGTCTAGAGAATAAGTCTCATGAGGAACAGCTGAGGGAGCTGGAGTTTAGTCTGGAGAAAAGGAGGCTGAAGGGAGACCTTATCACTCTCTACAACTATCTCCAAGGAGGTTGTAGCAAAACGGGGGTTGGTCTCTTCTCCCAAGCAACAAGTGATAGAACAAGAGGAAACAGCCTCAAGTTGCACCAGGAGAGGTTTAGATTGGATATTAGGAAAAAATTCTTCACTGAAAAGGTTGTCAAGCATTGGAAGAGGCCGCCCAAGGAAATGGTTGAGTTCCCAACCCTGGAGGTATTTAAAAGACGTGTAATTGTGGCACATAGGGACATGGTTTAGTGCTGGACTTGGCAGTGCTAGGTTAACAGTTGGGCTTAATGATCTTAAAGGTCTTCTCCAACCTAAATGATTCTATGAAATATACTAAGTGCCCCTTAATCCTAATATGGCAGGACCTGGTGAACCTGAGTTTCACATTCAGCTTATCCATCATCATTGTGATTTTGTAAACCATGATCACACACCTCCTTTTTTCTTCTTCAAAGTGAGGAGACCTGGACTCCTTAGTCTTTCTGAAGGTAGCTCCTCCATCCTCTCAGTAATTTTAGGGAAGAGCAACTAACAGCAGTACACCCTTCCTGAGATGTGGTAACCAGAGCTGCATACAGAACTCACGACATCTGTGCATCAAAGTTTAGATGCTCTTTGCTTATTAATTTGTACACTACAGGTCTGTGAAAAAAATCTTTACCTAAGACACTCATGATATGATGTGGTCTCTCTTCCAGGGCACTTCCACAGTGGTTAAAGAAATCCCCGTGCAGCTACCACAGCTTATAATTTTAGCATATTTTTTACAAGGTACACACATTCCAGTTAGCACAAAAATACCTGTTACTTTCAGACTATTTTCAGTTTTTCCCAAACACCCTGTGGCTTGGCATGCTAACAAAAGCTCTGAATGACAAAGGGTAAAGCAAAGCATTGTGGCTCCTTTCTGACTTCTCTGATGTAAACACTTAGATGTTTACATGGTGAATATTTTTAAGCAGCAGAGGAACAAACCAAGAACTCTTAACTTCCCTTTATTCCTGTTAACAAATTCTGTTCCTTCAAACTGAGGCACTATAAACACAGTTCATGTTCAGGCATTGTGAAAGGAAGGCTAGAAAAAGAAATCTATTTGTTGGTGACATTAACAGTGATGGCTTAAGTTTCGTTTAAGTTTATCATGACCTCACCTCTGAAAACCCCTAGTTACAAACCATGTCATACCCTATATGGCTGTACTTTTAACTACTGGCATGCTACCCAGTTTTAAAAAGCCAGTCATCTGTTTAAAGTGAAAACCAACTGTATGGGGCTTGGCATTAGATTCTGTCCCCAAAGACACAGCAGGTTTTATGCAGATTTGTACTTTTTTTCCATATTATGACATATTGTTAAAGTAATACATTACACGATTTAAGCAATATTTCACAGCTGTTTCAATTTTGCAAATTTCAGTAAACCAAAATGTAAGAAACATCACAAACAGCAAATAACCTCCTTCAGGTCTCCTCTACAGAAAGTGTCTGAGCTTTGACTGCTGGCTACTTAAGCAGATAGGGGTTTAATGAAGTAAAAACGGATTACCAGCCTCTTTGTGACCTGTACAACAAAACATAGCTTTAAGCAGACAATTGGGAAACAAGCTTATACAAGACATAGTATAGAAAAGTAATTAGTATATCTTGAAAAGAAGGTTAAGTATGGTCTAGAACCTGAGCTATTAATACAGTTAGCAATCAGATATTAAGTAACATTAGGACACCGGGTCACTACACCACAGTATTTGCATGTGACCTTGCAATACAAGAATCCAACACTCTCCATCTAACAGAAGGTGGGAAAAGGTTGTTTGCAACGACAACCTCCCAGGTCTTCAAATGCAGCTATCTGCATTTTAGATTAAAATTGGTATTGGAAACCAACTAGCTGTTCCTGGGGAAGCACAGTGTGGGAAGAGCAAGCCTGTACTAGGCCAAGGCGTGCTGTCTTCTCCTGGTGGTTACCACTGGTGCTTCTCAAGTCTGAGGCAAGTTCAGTCATGGGCCTTGCCTCAGCAGAAGCTGGGAGATGTGCCGGCTTTCCCCATGTGCGTCAAAGCACCATTTTATCTTCAGAGCAACATTCCCTTCCCGGGTTTGGCTGGGTAGTTCAAAGATGGTGTCATCACGCTATTTTTTTTAAGCCTTCTGACAAAACCTGCCTGTGTCAAGACAAGGCAACAACTTCCTCACCAGGCCCAGTTTCAGGGCTGGTGTCAGATAGAAATGGTGAGCCTGCGCATGGTCACAGTCTCACCAACCAAGTCATTTTTGTTTGGATTTGTTATACTTGAAAGAAAAATAAAAAAAAAAACAAACCCCAAACCTCTTAAAAATTGCACAGTAACAATTCTTGTCTAGGAAACATCATGTAACTCGTTGGCTCTTTGGATATATTGCAACCCTGGCAGACAGTTCTTCCCTGGTCACAGACACTACAACGAAAACATCGTTGTTCAAAGAGATACATGGTCTCCTCAACCAACTACTGATCATGGGGGGAAGTTCCTTGTTTGACGAACATACAGTTCCCTAAAAAAAATGCAAGAATTTACTGTTACTGTCTCACTCTTGGTCAACCTGGCGCTGATCTCATATTTGAAACTTTTCTGAAGGGAAAAAGCCCTCCTCTACCACACAGGAATCACAAAACCCCACAAAATTTAGGAACTACAACTACCTATTTTCAAATAAAATCTGCGTTTTAAAGGCCTCAAAAGCCTGTAACAGTAACCTTGAAGGGGGGCAGGGGGGAAATTAAAAGTTATAAGCAAACACTGATATGTTCAGTAAGGTATGCATCCTCTAAGCCAAAGCTGCCTAATTATCTTCTTACTATCTTGAATATGATCACGATAAAACTGTATATGCATTTACAGTCAACTTACGTGACTGCTGCTTTATATACATACACATCAAATGGTGAGAGCTAAAAACTAACTCAATTTACAACCCAATAAAGTTCTCAGTGACTGCAGCTCTCCTTCAACAGAGCAAGTTAGGTTTCATGAAATAAGACCACAGGAAATATTTTTACGCCAACACTACCCCTCTCACTGTACTTTGTGTAATTAACACTCTACACAGCTTCCAGAGAAATATTAAAAAAGGAACAAGTCTCTTCAACGAGGCATCCGAACTGGGTATTTCACATAGTGCAGACAAAAGGAGGCACCTCTGCAGTCTAGCCTGCATGAAGGATTTCTTTCTCCTTTCACACTACAAAAAAATTATATCACCTGGCAGATTTCATTAACAGCTAATAGTGTAATGGCTGCACCCTCCTATACAGCCTCGATATTGGCATGTTTTATTAAAAATGTGGTAGTATCCAAAAGCCATTTCTGAAGCAGCACACCACAATCATTAGCTTTACCTACTACTGCCAGATCTGATCTGGCAAAAATTCAGTTCAGTATTTTAGGACAGAAAAAAGGAGAGGGGGCAAACTAGGCGACCGCCTCAGCACCACCACCATGTACTACTGTAGCCTAAACTTACACTGACCTTAATGATAGGATTTTACCTCTCTTTTGTATCCCTAGCCTTAAGAGGTCGAATGCTGAAAAACAAATACCAAAATGCTTTAGTCAATTACCTATGTCAAGCCTGCAGAAAACAGGAATTTTTTGGTTCTTTCCCAACCTATGTTCAATTTTTACTGGAGCTCCAGTTTGAACTCACTAAAGCTTCAGAGCTCAGACTTTACTGCTGTTCGAGTAAGAAGGAAAATAAAGAAAGAAAAGGCTTGAACCAGTCTTGGATCCAGCTTTGCTGCAACTCACTGGTTTAAGTTACTCTTCTCATCTTGCAGATGACGTTGAGGGGCTTAGATGAGAAGAAACTGGCAAAGGCAGTGGGACTCTGGACCATGCCATCCAGCCCCATGCCACATCACCCACAAAAGTTCACATCCTAGTGACCTCAGGCTCACATTGGTAAGGTGGTATTCGATCCTCAGATCTCTGTATCATGAGGAAGCTGAGCAATTGATTCAGCAAGATTATGCCTTGAATAAACTCATCAGCATAGTAATGATAACCTGCTTTCTGAGATATTTTAATCCCTTGTTTTTCTCCACCCTCTTTTTATTACACATACATTTAAATGGGCTATCAAGCACCTCAGCTGTGAGATGAATGGGACTGGCAAAAGGACAAGTTTCTTCAAAAATTCATATGTTGTCTGAAAAGAAAGACAAAACACACTACTACCATTATGAAAATGGAAAACTGCCACCAACTTATTTGACTCAACCCTTTCTGCAAAACTACACTTGCTGCCTAGCTTCAGCATGAATTTGTTTTCCAGAATACACACACACATCTATTTCTCATAAATTAATCCAGATGCCTCACATTGTAGACATCCATGCCGGGACAATTTAAAATATTACTGCTTTTGGCTTAATGGCTGCTTCTCTGCTAGATGCTACCGCTGCCTCAGAAACCAGCATGAGCTCTCACAGTCCTCGTCCAGTAACAGACCCACTACCAGGCTGCAGATAACTTCTACAAATCCAGGAGGCTTCTTTCTTAATGAGGATGAACATAGTATTTTTTTCTTTTTACAGGTGACAAAGAACAGGATAAACAAATTGAAAACAAAAGAACTAGCAAAGCAAAGCAGGGGGTTTGTTTTGGTTTTGTACAGGTTAAAAAAAGGCCAGAGTTTATATAAACAATCACTAAACAAGTCTGCAGCATGAGAGAACTACGGTGCAATAAACACTTTACCACACTGGTCCTCACTTACCCAAACACTGTGCTAAGCCTGGTGCCAGGTATCAGCAGACAGTTTACACCACCACCATCATCTCCAGTGGTGACACATGAGCACACCGCTCCCTCCCAATCAACTCACAATTTCGGTCTCTGGGCAGACAATTCTGGAGTCGTGAGTCACTTCAGAATTACAGGGCAACTGTTACAATCAGATATTATTTATTATTTTTAATGACATCAATAAAAGAGTGAGGTGATACTAGGGCTACTTAAATTAGCGCTGGCAGGACACAGTGGAGAGAGGAGAACAGATTAGGAGGTCACAACGGGTAGGCTTTTGAGGGAGGTGCGAACAGAAGACTTTAGAACATGGTTAACGAATATCCCACTGGAAAAGCTAGATAAACAAAGTTTTCTTCTGAGGAAAGGTCAGGAGAACAGCAATTAGGCTGCACTGGAGAAAAGGGTTTGCTTGCTTACAACCTGATGGGCTATGGCCCGACTCCAAACACAAGTTATTTTGCCATGCTGGAGAATGGCCACCAGGAAACCCGAGGAGGGGGAAAAAGATTACATGCTTTGTTCTTAAGCAGCAAATGGGGGAATGTGTTGATTTTACAACAAAAAGTTCAAAAGTTGTTCTTTTTTCTTTCCAAACAGCTATTTCCCTGCTTTTATGGGCAGGATGTTACAGGCACAAGGAAACGCCGCTGCTGCTCCACCTTTCCTTACGCCCAACTTCTGCTTCAGGAAATGTAATTATGAAGTTCATGAAGGCATGAGATCTGTTAGAGCTGATATGCATTTCAGGTGGAAGGAGAAGACAGCCTACTAAAATTTTTCATAAAAAACCCCATCTTTGTTAATGTTAAAGAGAATAGGGGGAATCAGTATCCACCACACCCTCTGAAAAAACACTTTCAGAAGACAGGACACATGGCAGGTCACCTTATGGACAAGCACGGGATAAGCTGAAAACAGTAGGCTCAATGTTTCCTCAAGTAAACAACAAACTCTGTAAAGCAAAACTACAAATTAATTGCCTCTTAATAGTAGTCCCTGAAATACTTTCATTAACGTTTCCTGTGTTTTAACAGAAAATACTATCCTAATCTAAGAATCTTGATATTTAATTCACATTTTTAGGGGGCAAAATAAAGCAAGCAACCTGGTATCAACTCCATTTTGACAGCAGACTGAAGTGAAAGTTAAAAAAAAAACCAACCAACCAACCCAAACCATCCCTCAACTGGGAATACAGTATTTACCTATGCCTATAAACTTACACTTGTTAATTTACTAAATTATACCACTAATTTATTTGAAATTGATCAATCTCAGGAGCCATTCTCAGCTTAGAAATACACACAAGCACACCTAAAACTATATAGTCAAGGGGAATCTCTTCAAGAGCTGGAAAAAATAAGGACAAAACTGGAACTTCTGACAAACACGAAAGCGTTAGTCCTGTAAACAGACCAGTCAGTTCACATCTGCTCTTCCACCAAGCACATATAACATAGGTCCTCTCACAAGACCTCTCTAACTGCAGACTTGCCACGTGTGAAGGACCTCAGCTTTACACACCTCAACCAAACCTGCAATGAATTAAAGAGGTGGTTTTTTTTCTTCTGTTCCAAACCGTACAGGCAATTTAGCCAGAACACTGAAATTCTACCAAATTTCTATCAGCAGCTCCTTTGTGTAACCTGATTACAAAACCTCTTCAAATTATCAAATGTCATACGTTCACGTAAAAAAACTCTTCTGTCATGCCTAGCTGCATGGAGTGAGGAACACGCTGTTGTTTCCTCCGCAGCGTCCTGGCCAGGCAATACCGTATGAAAATGTAAGACACAAGGAACAGACCTGCAAACTGCAAACAACAGAACAGTGCAGAGAAGGTATTCAGTTTTCTATTTTTTAGCATGCCTTCATTTAGCATCCCAGCAATCATTCCCACCTCACCAACTTGTATTACAAATGCCAAAAGTTACAGTAACATAGGAAGAAGTGGCACCTTTGCACATAAACTACAAGGCATTCCTGAGCCTAAGAAAGTTCTCTCAAGATGGCAGAACCTAGTCCTTGATTATTAGGACCGTTCATTAGTGAGTCTTAATGAAATCAGTAGTTATTCATGCAGTTATTTATTAGGATAATTAGTTAGCAAGTCTTAATTAAATCAGTGTAGTTACTTACGTAGGTTCTAAAAACATACCAAGGTGACACACACTGAAGCCCACGTGTGCACACATGCAGGAAAGGTTAAGTTTTTAGAAAAAATAACATGGCAACATTAAAAGTGTGGGACTTAAAGGGAGCTTATTACATGCTTTTAATCAAATGGTTTTTATGATGCAAAATGGGAAGAAACCAGCCACAGCTGGCTACAGTATTATAAAATCAGCATTTCAGAAAAAGAGCAGAGGCAATCTAAACAAGCAAGTAAACTACAAAGGATGCAAGTGATCCTAAGAAAAGATAATATTGTGGGGTGTTCAGCTTGAGGTGCCACCACACCTCTCAGTTTTGCTTCAGTAAGCTGCATTTTATTTGTAATTTCTCAGCCTTGTACACCTTAATAATTTACATTACTGGAAAACTAATGAAAGCTCCAGACATGTTACAGCCTTAACCAGACTAGGAAATACCACATTTCTAGTAAGTCATAAGAAGCTTAGTCCTATCCTAAGGAAAGACACTGATCAAAACCAGCAACATCCTGATGCTACTGGTAACATACAGAGAACGTGCTCTCCCCGCTCTGTACTCCTAAGCAGTTTTACATGGCCACATAATTATACTAGAAATGAAGCACACCTGCTTCCAGCCACCCTCCCACATGGACACAGGGTGTTTTGGGTCACACAGCCCATACGCAGGACAGCTGAGGAGCCCGCTCCAGGATGTGACTTCCCAAAACACCCTCTGCACCCCTCCTACCACCAGAGTCCCAGCCCCACGCCCCAAGCCACAGAGGATGAAGCTGGGCAAGAAATATTTACATTTTTCATCAGAAATTAGCACTACTGAGTGCCAGTTACAGAGCTGCACTCCTTTCCTGCTCGGCACATCTTGGGAGTCCATCAGCCACCACTATTTATTTTTCCTGCCCACGCAGGACACCTGCACCCAACCTGATTGCAAAGTGCTTTGAAGGGAATTCCTGTGCGTGTAAACAGGCAGGTGTAACGCCGCCAAGGAGTCATGCTCTTGTTTTAGTTAGTTCAGATGTTGCCAATAAAGTGGGTAACAGAATAATTTTCACCACAGAAGTAGATTCTTTTATATATTAGTAATATACGATAGATAGGCAGACGACCAACTGACTGCTACAACTGGTGATACACTCGGAGCTGGTGGATAGAGAGAGGGTCCCTGCTGGCAAGCACTGGAGTACCGGCCTTGTGAGGTGTCTTGCCCACAAACTGGGGGCACACAACACGCTCCCACGTATTAGGACTGCTCATAACCTGCGCTCCTGCTCCCTCTGAGATCTCTCTGCAAACTGCTACTGCTTAAGAAAATAATTTGCCAGCACAACTGGAGATTCCTGGGAATATTTTTGTGAATTAGCTGTAAACAGTGGGCTTAGCAAACCCTTTCTAAACATTACACGTAACAAGGAAACGTTATCTCTGCACTTGTAACTCAGCATTCTTGCGTTTCAGTTTACAGTAAGCCACATATATCTGTTTAACAGGACGTTTTGGAATACCAAGCTATCAGGGATACTGGCAATAGGATACTAGATTTTCACATTAACTTTTCTAACATTACAAGATCTTCCAGATCTGACTGCTTCGGTTCAGCAAGAGCACTCCCACTGAAAGGGCTACCGTCGCCTTCCACTACAACAGCTGTCTGCAAAATGTGATCTCTCTCTGCGTCCAAAACCTCACTGATATTTGCTGTCTTGATCCAAGCTGCTTAAGTGCCTGCGTGTTGCTGGTAGCTCTGGAGTAGAAAAAGTACTGAACAAACCCATTATAGTAAGATTAAAAACTAAGAATTAACATAAGAAAAAGGATCCAAAAGAGCACAGCAATCCTCATTTGAATTTATAAATAACAGAACACAACCTTCCCCACATCCAGACAGACTCAAAAGCTCCCAACATCCAGCTTGCTTATTGGAAACAAGAGCCATCAAAACACTGCCAAGGGACACCTGGCCCCTTAAGAGGCCTCTCATTTACTCTCTCTGCAGCTGGATAATGGGAAAAGTCAGTATTTTTCACTCCTGCTCTCAAACCAGGAGCGAAAAGCTAGTTCAGATTTTCCTATGAATACACAAAGAGTTTTAAGGAGATGAGGTTTAATCTAGGAGTCTTTAATTGTGTGCCTTTGAAGTCACGTGCTGGAGCAAGCGTAGGTTATAAACTTTACTATGAACTTGAACACGACCCCTAAGTAATGGGTTTAAGTACGTCATTAGAAATAAGGCTATGGAAAGGTATGGAAAATGCTTTCAGGAGACAAATATAACAGGCATCCAAGCGTCAAATTTGCAACAATAATTTGCAAACAGATTATTTAAAAAGAACACAAACCATTACCTCTGTGGCACACAAGTCTGTATTGACTGAAACTGTAGCAGAGAGAAACCGCCATTTTTTAGTTGATGACAGCTTCAAAAACGTTAAAAAGCCTGAGCCAAGGTTCACAATATTATGTGTCAAGACAACATTTTTCCCCTCTCAAAACTCCAGCCAAAACTGCTCCGCTGCAGCAGAGGGAGAAGCTGCAGGGGAACGGTGGGTTTGTACACAATAGAAATTCATCCGAGTGTCTCTGGAGCAGCTGGGACTGCGAAGGGAGAGCTGTGGAGTCCGGGAGGATGACAGGGAACCAGCGGGGAGAGGAGAGGTAGCGCAGGCACAGCAAGTCAGGACCACGTGCTGAAGGAGATGCCTTTAGCTGTGTTTCAAAATTGTTGCTCAATTCAAGGACCACCTACTGTTTAAATAAATGCATCCATCTTTTTGGGCAGCATCGCTATGCTTGTTCTCATCAACAACCAAATAAAACCTTAGAACAAACTAATTCATTTATGGTTTATCATCAGTGTATTTTTCTCCACACTCCACATCGTTTCCCCACATACTTACAAACATGAGCGTTTTGACGTGTTCTGTGGCAATAGTAACCCAGTCTAGTGGGAGGTGTCCCTGCCCACGGCAGGGAGGTTGGAACTAGATGATCTTTAAGGTCCCTTCCAACCCAAATCATTTTATGAGTCTATGATTCTATGAAAACTTTCATCAAGCAACTGTAACTGGGAGGCTGGGTCTGCAAGATCCCTTGCTGCACAAACTGGAAGGAGCCCAGCGAAGGAGGCAGGAACAGTGGGAGGAACCTCTCAAGTGAATTTGGCTTGGCAGGAACGGGTTTCACCCCTGCCCTGAAAAGGAGTTTTAAGTACAAAAATATCCACAGATGATTGCTAATGGCAGGTTCTCTCCTTTTATGGGAGCTGACTTGAGACCTCATAGTAATTAGGATTTGCTGGGTCGTGAACATCCACATCTGCAAGCAAAGCAAGCACGTGCAGGATCTGTCTGTGTGTTCCCTGCAATGTGAGGTACGCGCAGAAGCCTGTCACAGCTGTAGGTCTGATCAGATCAGAAGACATTTCTTACTACACAGAGGGAGCAAAGAGAGGGACAGGATGGGACATGAGACACCAGTGTGGATCAAAACACCTGAACAGTTTCATTCTCATGCCAGGTGATGCAAGCAAAGCAGGAGGAGCCAATTCCACCAGCACCATACTTGGAGAAATCCTAGCACATCCAAGATGCCTCCACAGGGCTGGCAGATATGTCAGAGGTTTAGCAGGATGCCTACAACCCATCAAGTGGCTACAGGGGACCGGGCAGGATACACATCCCACAGTACCCAAAAATGACACCAGATACCTCTGGTTTAAGCAGCTGAGTCCCAACGTATACGTTGACTTATTGGTAAGCCAAATTGCTCTCAGCATTGCCTGTGAGACGCTTGCATTCACACACCTGCATGTGGGTGTTTTAGTCCAGAGCTGAATCCTACCCCAGTGACACCAGCAAAAGAGA
The DNA here is from genome assembly GCA_002844005.1 of Limosa lapponica baueri. NCBI lineage: Eukaryota > Metazoa > Chordata > Aves > Charadriiformes > Scolopacidae > Limosa > Limosa lapponica. Next base: position 1,255,171 of record KZ505651.1, on the reverse strand, counting down.
GACTCAAAAAAAATACAGAAAGATAGGGTGGGTTTTGCAAGTAACAGTCTGTGGAATTCCACGTCACAGGACTCTGGGGATGCTACAAGTTTACACAAGTGTAAATGCAACTAGATGACTTGGAGAAGAAAATAACCTAGATTGCAAATCAAAGAGGCTGGGGAAACATTCCGGCAAAACACCACTGCGTATTTGCCCTGTTTCTCTCCTCTTCCCCAGCACGTACCATTAGTAATGGTCAGACGGGAGACTGGTCCAGGCAGATCCTGCTTTTGACTTTGTACAGGTATTCACACATTCCTTATGTCTCAGCATCCACTGTGGAATGGGAATATCTCCACTGTGCCAGAGAGAAGCAAACAGCGGGTCCCAAACCAAGGCCTGGCTAACCAAGGTGACTGCCAGATGAGACCTGCCCAGAGCCCAAGGTGAACAGCTTGGGATCACCCAGTTCAACCCTAACACAAAATGGACTTCTTAAAGCCAGAAACGTGAGTAGGGGTGCACTTGCAGATGGGAAGAAGCTGTTGTTAATGTGTTATTATTGGAAGGCACGTCCACAAACATTTGTTAAATATCATAGGGGAAAAAAAAAATCCATGTTGAAATGATTAGTTCTTCTTTTAAAGCAGGCTTTGAGTACTGTGCAGGAAATCTGTGGCCTTATGCCACATATTCCACAATAAGGAGAAGGGGAAAGACTCATCAAGATTAGCACCATATATTCTGTGTGCTGGATAAGGCAACAAGTCTGTGGGAGGGATGCTGGCAAGCAATGATGTAATTAAAAATTATAACCTAACCCAGAGAGACAAGGAGGATAAATAATGCTGCCTTTTCCAAACTACAGACAACTTGACTGAGTTATCCAGTGCTTTTAAAAATAAACAAACACACACTTTAATGTGGTCATTTATAAAAGAATTATTTTATTACCTAGAAAGCACAATCCAGAATTAGAACACCATGCAGCTAGGATTCACCAAAAAACTATGAAGACTTATGATGAGACTTTACACTTAAGTACAATGAGATGTTTTCAGATGAGAACAGTTACGTTTAACTTTACATGACTAAGTCCTGGCGTGCATATGCATACATATATATACACATATATATATATATGTATATACAATCATAGAATGGTTTGGGTTGGAAGGCACCTTAAAGATCATTGAGTTCCAACCCCTCTGCCATGGGCAGGGACACCTCCCACTAGACCAGGTTGCTCAAAGCTCCAGCCAACCTGGTCTTGAACACTTCCAGGGATGGGGCATCCACATCTTCTCTGGGCAACCTGTTCCAGTGTCTCACCACCCTCACAGTAAAGAATTTCTTCCTAATATCTAATCTTATTCTCATAACTCAACAAGAATTCTGCTAAACAGCTCTTTATTTTTAAGAGATTTACATCAAACCAAAAGACATGGGAGTTGGGCTTGAATGAAAAAAATAATCACAAGTACAGATGAGACTGCAAAAAGTGATCATGTTTTCTCGCTTCCCTCATTAAAATAGACTGCAGCACATGTAACTCTTTTAAACAGACTTTTTTCAAGAGCTCCTCTCCTGGGGGAAGAGTTTATTTAGCTTACTGCACAAATTGTCTTTGAAACATTTTCTTGTTTTAATATAGATTTTTTATTTATTTATTACTTCTATTGCTGCTTCCAATGAAACACTGTTAAAGTAATTGCTTTCTTCTTGTTACTAATGTTCTCCTCTGCTCCTTCTCAGCCCTGCATTAGTCCATTGCCCAGCCACCAGACAAGATGGGAGCTAACTCATGTTTAGCAAGACTAATAACGTTCTTCCCTCTCCTCTTTGAGTTGCGTGGATGATTTTCAAGCACAAGTTTTGAATCTGAGGTCGGTGTTTTACTATTAGGAAGATGCTCAGCTTATTTTAGAGCTTTATTTGAAGCCCACAGAGAAAGCAGAAGTACAAGTTTTCTGTTGCCCTGTCTGGAGAAAGTGTGGTCAACCGACCACATGTACAGAAGACATTTTAGAGAGTAGCTGTTGAGAAGTCTCTGTTGAAGAAAAAAAAAATAATAAAATAATCTGCCAAAGAGACCTCTACTCTCCCAGAGAAAGTCTGGCACTCCAATTAACCGGAGAAGCTTTGGAGAAGGAGGCTCTTGTTTCAACTCATGGGGCAGATAATGAAATTGTTACAGCTGGCTTTCATTTTGACAGGTCAAGAGATCTGCAAATCCTACACACTCATGGCACGTGAGAATTAATCTATCCAGCCAGGGCACAACGAAAAGCAAGAATTACTCCCTCTGTTTGGAACCTTCAAGGAGGACAGAGACTCATATGTCCTAAGATCTGCCTTTCAATTCCAGCAAGCATTAACAGTCTTCTAGAAAGCACAAGAAAAAAGGAAAGGTTAAATGAAAAAAACCAAAAGGGCACCATTTATGCCTGAATACAGGCAGAGAAAGAAACAAGGAGAAGTGTGGGAAGTTAAGCCCATAACATACGTGACCTTATCTAAGTACGGATACCAAATAAAAAGTGACCTAAAAGAAAAAATGGTTGAACTACCATCCATCTTGCTGCAAAGGATATTAAAAAAAAAAAAAATAAGAGAGAGACACACTTAAAAGGATAATAAAGAAAAGTATGAGCAGATAGAGTATCTGGTCAAGAGTTCAAGACTGCATTCAAGTTTCATGGGGTAATCGGATACTGTGTGGAAGCCAACATAACAGGATGCCCTTCCTGAGCAAACGAAAAATTATCAGCTGGAAAGTAAGAGGACAGCTTCTGTGTTCCTGGGTACGGGGAGAACCAAAGCATGGTTTGTGAAGTAACCCTCAGCCAATTCCTCAAACGCAGCCTGCAGCTAATCAGCAGAGTTAATCCCCTTCCTACAAGACAGACCTTCTCCTAACTGAAAGGAACACTAATGAGAAAAGTGAATCCTATAAAATACATCGCACACATTAAAAATGCATAGAGACTCTGTAAAAACCCACTTGCATGCCTGTTTACGTTTCCCTAACCTGGGTAATACAGTAGTGTGCTATTGGTAGAGGCAAAAAGCTACTTCTAGCAGCACAGAAAAAGGAAACTGAAGGTCCTAAAGTCGTTTGAAAGTACTATTTGAATAGAAGTCCATCTCAGAATCCCACCACCATCTGTTGCGATTTATAGCGGAGATGTATTTTAAACCATACAATCCCCTGAGGCATGCTGCTCCTCTCACTGGCCCCTCTTGTATGATTCAGAGAATTCTGCCTTGAGTAGCAGGAACACAGAGCTACATCCCAGGGAATTAGATAAAATGGAAGATACAAGTCTTCCTGTATCTTCTGAAGTCAGTGAGTATGTATCAGCAT
>KZ505651.1:1225509-1251440 GCA_002844005.1 Limosa lapponica baueri | reverse complement strand
TGATTCTATGCGTGGGGAGATAATGGAACATTAACTTTTCGTGAACTACAGTGAAGTAAAAAGGAGGTTATGCATCAGGATAGCGCTGCTCCAAGCAGCTGCCAGCAGGTCAGAAGGGCAATGGATGCCACCTGGAGACAGAGTAAACTGAAAAACCACCCCAGTGATGGCAGCTACAGAAAAAGACCTGGATGCGGAATGCCTAACACCTCTCCCACAGCGAGAAGGGGAGTGGAAATCTCTTTGACTGCTTCCAGGCAGGAGAGGCTTCTCCTGCCACATCTTGATTTTACCAGCACCCACAGAGCAACGGGCTCTGCGCCCATCTCCTCGGAGCAGACCCAGGGAAGCCAGGAAGCCCAAGTGCAGGTGGCTCAACGTACGATGTGGCTGCATAGACACAGCGAGGGAGCAAAGACTTCTGCAAATTTATCTAGTTGAAAAAATACAGTGGCCTCCTACACAGAGCTTCTGAAAGACAAAGACTCCACGAAGGTAAATTAGCGGTTGTCCCAAAAGAGGGTGGGTTTGAAAGAAAAGGCAGATCATCATCTGACCTATCCCACAGGCATTAAGACAGAAACACTGGCACCAGGGGAAAGGAAGCAGCTACAGAGAGGGTAGATACTCGGGTAGCAAGAACCTGCATGGAGAGCAGGTAAGTGGCTGTTATCTGACAAGGGAAAGGAGTGGCTGTAGGAGGTACCAGAGATCAAAGATTCAGAAAGTAGAGCAGTGAGGAGATTAAAGGGCTGGGCTGCAGACACCCACCCAACCCAGACTGAGTCAGTAAAAAGCACAGAAAATACCAGGGAGAGGTCAAGCCCTGGTGGAAAAGGGAGTCCTGCTGCACCCAGGAGGCAGGCAAGCAGAAATCAACACAGGGAGCAAAAGAGCAGCCAAGGAAGGGCTGGGGAAGAGGAATCAAGAAAAGATAGAAGCCACTACTGTGAGCGGAAGACAAACACAATCACTTCCCAGTACCACAAGTATCGGACGAGGCAAAGGTCTCCCATGTCAGGCAAAACTGTCTTCTTGCAAAGTCACCACTGCAGCCTCCATGCCCGGGGGAGGAACCACTTCAAAGCAGCAGTCAGGAAGCCATTTATATTGTATCCCAGTATAAATGCTCAGTGGTCCAGGGCATACAGAAACTTCTCCTTGACTCAGGGTAAGGATTTGCTATAGAAGGCCAGGAAATGGAGCACTACACTTCTGACTTCCAGCTCTCTGGAATCCAACCCAATCCCAGGGAAGGCTGTGCCTTGGCTTGTAGCTTACCCCGCTGTCTGGTTCGGCACAGCAAATGTGCTTTGATCTCCCTGCAACAGCTGCTGTCTTCCTGCCCTTCCTGGGGCGCTCTCAGAGGGCACAGAAGAAGGTAAGCTATAGCAGCCTGGTCTGCAAAAGCATCACTTCAATCCTCCTTTCTTTAAAGATACTATTCACACTGCATAACAAAAAAAAGGAAATGGAGGTAAAGAGCTGCCTGCAACTAGTCAACAGGCTGGTAAGTCAAGTAGTATAGTTTGCTCAGTGACACAATAGACTAAGTAAAAAGAAAACTGGAGGCAAGTATAGCTTGGTGACCTAGAGGTACCAGAAAGAACAGCAAAGTTGGTTGCTGCTAACTAATGAAGATGGAGATGAGTCTGTCTCTCCTCTCTATGAAAGCCAACAAAAAAAAGCAGCACTTCACTTTCCTACAGTTAAAAAGCTAAAGTGATTTAAAGTGCACGTTAGAAGGAATGGAAAGATGATTCTTTTCCTACAGAGGTGCACTTTAATTCACCCAATGTCCTCAAGTACCTGCAGGCAGCCATCACTTTAGAACACGTACATTGCACCTACTAAGCGCCTCACAGGAAGCTGCTGGATGTCACTGACTGACTTCAAATTAAAGCATGACAAGTCAAAAGCAAGATTGTTCCTACTTCTACATGTGAAACAAGCTTCTAAGAAAGCATTGCTGCCAAGTCCATTTTGTTTAAAAGTATCTGTCACAACAGCTAAGCCATTTTAGGAAGTGTCTAAAAAAGAAAAAGCTAAATGTAGTGCTAAATTTGAGGCTTACAGACTTCAAGTGCTTTTTCCAAATTACCTTTCATTTCAATATCACATTCACCAGGTCAGAATATGGAAAGGCTTTTCTGAATGTCAAGAGTCAGAAGCCTCATTCTCACAGGTGTCAAGTGCTTGGACTTGTCATCAACTTCTTCTGAAGATGTAGGACAAGAGCGAGCTGTCAGTTATACTAAGGAAAAAGAAATCCTTTAATCCTTCGCATAGAAGACAAACCAGTTAACAACAAAACTTATTTGCACAGTCAAGTCCAAAAGGACTATGAATTTAAAAACTAATCCTTAGTCTTGTCTCTTCATTTAATACCACAGCATGCCTGCAATAACACTGAAAACAAAACACCTCTCATCACTTGCTGCAAGCTTGATATTGGTGCCTATTTCATATTTCTCAGAACATATTCAAGCTATCTTTGGCAGACAGTATGTTTACAGATTACTTCTGCATAGTGTAGATTACCTGCTGATAGGTATTTTCTAAGTACTGAGCAATGAATGGTTAGATTTCAACAATGAAATAAGGTTTCTTTCTGATTTGCTGCCATTTGCAGTAGCAAAAATGAAATATGAATACATGGAAAAAGACTACATGGTAGTTTTGCCCTGATTTTTTGTGCTTTACAATAAAAAGATAGTTTTCTTGCCATTTTCAACATGCTATCCATTGCCAGTTTAATTTGGCTAAAAGATTACTCTTCAGTCTGTCACTTTGACTAGCCAAGAGAGAAGATGGAGAGCACTTACAAGAGTTGTTTATGAGATGACAAATGCTTCGAAGGACCTGTTAGGTATGTATAAGAATATCAATTCAGACTAGCAGTGGAAGGGACTTCTGGAAAAGAGACACCCTCCATTAGATCTCTCCAGAAGACTGATAACACCTTCAGATTTGAAGCTGTGCATCTAATTTAAGATTTCCCAAAAGCAAGTAATTCAAAATTGAAGCTACCATTTATTTTCTTAATGCTCAAGACTCACGAGCACTAGGTAGCACTATATGATGTAGTACATCACTTCAAACCACCATTAAGAAAGAAATTAGATTTTTTTAAAATGTTGGATAGTCTATGCTCTACTGTAGGCAGCTGGTAGGATAACGTGGGCAGAGGCAAAACACAAGCAGTGAACAGGTGATTAAAAAAAACCTCACACACACGTAAATTGTCTTCAAGTTCTGACACAGCTGGTACCGAGCTCCTGTCAGTAAGCTCTGCTGAACCCAAGTCAGCTCCTCCACAGACACCAAGGCATCCCTGCAACACATGTCACCGCAAAGAGCTACAGTGCAGGATTTAGTCCACACATTGCAAAACTCTCCACGCCCCAACCAGCCCTCTCACATCCCAGGCATCTTGACTGGCAAAGGTAAAGCTCCAAATGGAGATACACTCTTTTCTGCCGGCAGACGTACTCAAGCAGCTCCACTCCCTCTTTCTTCCTAAATGAGTCAACTTACTGGAGTTCCCTGATCTTACCTACTACAGCCCCACTAAAAGCTGTGTTGGCATTAAGTGAGAGAGAATGAACCACTGCTACACCAGGAAACAGCCACCAACTCACATCACACCATACTCTTAGTGGCTTTTATTTGCTCTAGGCAGCAAACACTAAAGCATTATCACCCAGACTTGGTCAAACATAAGCATTATGTTTTCCTAAGTGGTGTGACGCAACCCAACAACTTGCTGCTCTCAAGGACTAACAGGGTATTTCACCCCCCTTCCCTATACCTGTGAGATCTCATCTCCTCCCCAGCTCTCAGCACTTGTTCAGTCTTTCCGTGAGGGAAACAAACTCAGCTCACTAAACTGTCAGGAAACGAACTCTGGAAGGAAAGCTACACTACCAAAACAAGGTCCAAGCAATAGAGAAGGTAGTGCATGGACAGAGCACCTACGATTTTTCTTCAGCAGCTTCAGGCTGCTCTACCCAGTCCACTATTTCCTGACCCACTCGCACTGTGCGAGCCAAGTGTCCTATAAAAAGGTTTGTGGGCTTTGGGTTGGTTGCTTTTTAAAAGCAAGGCATTTCCACGCAAAACTGGAGGTAACACACCCTAGTCTTCACTGGAATCCTTTACATTATTCTACTCTTTGAAGGGTCTGTTCTGCCCAGAGAAGAGTTTGAAATGCTATCTGAGAAAATCAGTAAGTAAAGCAAAAACTCAGTATGTACAAGTTTAAATCTAAGGATCTGGACCCATCAGATCCAGAAAGGAATTCAGAATTCAGGCACGCTAATGTGGGTTTTGAAAGAGGATTTGTTGACCACCAGAGTGGCCATTTGGGAAGGCACATCATACTGGCTACGTATGGCGAATTTTTTCCTTCCTACTTTTATTTCATTTTTCTCAACTTCAGAGAGATTGAAGGCCTCAACAAGCAGCTCTAGTAGGACAGTACAACGGACACCAGGACTGGAGATGCTTGTCTCATCAACAGAAGACAGTCCAAGAACTCAAACAATAATGGAAGATAACATCGACTGCAACAGCCCCTGCGCACGGACAATCCTCATCCAGATTTGCAAGACCAAAACGGCAAGAGAACTTGTAACCACTGAGGCCAGAGCTATTAGGCATGCCTAAGCAGACAACTGACAGCCTTGGGAACTCAATATGTACCTTCAAGCTTGGCAAAACACCCACCAGTTGAATTTTTTTCACCAGGAGCTAATGGACCACCTCACAGGTTATCTCTGCACCGCAGCAAAGTCAAGCCTGCGTGGTTTTGCCCACTCTGATCCGTAAAACTTCTGCAGTCAGATGACACATTTCCTCTGCAGCCCGAGTGAACTGTCAGCTCTCCAGCAAGAGACAGCTGTGATGTCTACTAGATAAGCACCATTCAAATTTTGACTTGGGGCCTGCAGCGAAGAGAATTAGTATGGGAAAATGCTACTTGAAATGACGCAAATCACCACGTGCCCTTTATGATATTACAGGGCCGCAGAGATAAGTTTCATGCATTCCGAAGTTTTCACACACTCACTTAGAAAGGTATACGCTTAATGAATTTAAATGCAATCTTGCATGCCCAGCAGTTGACTGCTACTAGAAACAAATAATGGGAAATGCTTACCCAGAAAGCATTTTAAAATTACAGAACTGCAAATGCCATACTGTCCTTCCACATTCAGAAGATGTATTTCCTCTATTAATCCTTCTAATCATACTTAATGTTTAAAGTTTACTACTGTGCTTCACTATTTGCTTATAAATCATTTGTTTATAATCCACCCTGCAGAATGACCATCTTTCTTTAAAGCATCAAAGTCACCTTATGCAATTGATCAGATGTAACAATGAAGCAACACATCCTCGGTGGAAAATGAAGAATGGCTACAAAAGGCAGGCGTGCAGAAGATACTGAAATTTAGCCGGATGACAAACTTGAATATTCTCTTATTTTATTCAAAATTACTTTCCTGCTTTAAGGTATTTTTACTGAAACTACAGATACTCCAGCTTTCCTCAACAGTCTCTCAGCTTACTGATACCCCACAGCACAACTGAAAATAAGGTAAGAATTTAACATGCTTCCTATCGACTTGCTGCTAAGGACAAACATAGTCACCTGCATGACCCAGCTAATACATGTAGTAATCAGCTGCATACAGTGACGAAGAACTCAAAAGGAATCCTGTTTTCCAAAGATGGAAGTAGCAAAAGCAGCAAAGAGGAGAAAGAAATAGCATCCCTTGCTCTGACATATAGTGTCTATTGCATATAACTAAACCCTAGGTTATACATAAACTTTGAAACGAAAACTCTTTTTTTGAAATACAAATGATTGCATCAAATGCAAGGACATTTTGTATATTTGCTTATAAACCACAAAGTTCTCAACCTTGTCGCTCTTACATCAATTGTGGGATTAAGAAAAAAAAAAAAGCAGCGCTTATTCAGGTCAGATAATTGCAAAGGCCAAGACATGCTGTTCCCTTTGCTTTATTATGGAAAAGACTGATGTGATTAGGATGAAGACAGAGACGATCTGTTCTTCCTAACAAAGGATTTTCCATGGTTTGCTTCATCTGGAGGTAGGTAACTAGTCTGGTGAAGAGCCCTTTGGTCTCTGCCATACGTGAAATGGACCTACACACAGATTTTTCATAAAAAGGTATCGTGGGTTTTTTAGGGTACCGATGACTAACAGATTAAGCTGTTCCAGACAGTTTGTTCTGCAGAAACAAATCACCTCGCTTTTAAAAATCATTTTTAAATCCCACTCCTCATTGGAAATCAATACAACGCGAAAGGTTTTCACTGTGAGGGTCGGGGAAGAAGCACGCAGTGACTCTGAAGTAACCAAGGGAAACCAAAGCACGGGATGGAAAGCCAGATGCCTGCTTTAAAAGAAAGCCGAATCCTTTGAGGTTTATAAATTCATTAAAGATGTATCTGTCCGTTTTTATCTGTGTCTTGTGATTGGAATGGCTAGTAGAAAGCAGGCATTCATAATCCTGCCAGAATCCAGAACAGGCCCGCTGCTAAGGAAAGTTAGCCCAGGAGATTCTCAGCCAAAAAAGCCCTTTGAAGGAAATCCTGCAGCACTTCATCCCAGAAGAGCAAGCGCAGAGAGGCACAACTGGGGGATGGGAAAGAATATCTGCCACTCCAGAGGGAAAGGGGGTAAAGGGGTAACCTCTGCCTGTAACAAATACACAAAAGTCTGGGGAAAAGGTAATGCCAAGTCTCCTTCACCGGGAGCACTCACAGCTCTCCGCTGTTTTGAGTTAAAAGCAGATTGCCTTCTCTAACTAGGCAGATCCAAGACTGTCTAGGGCAAGAACTGAACTATGCCAAACAACAGCACAAGAGAATAAACATGCATGGGATGCTTACTCTTCTCTAGATAAACACGCAGAACTGACAACAGCATGGCCTCAGCCAACAGCAATGGACACAACCCATTTCCCTCGCTCACCGGGTGCCACCCGCGCCAGAGGGAGAGCAGAAGAAGGGGGGCTGGAAGCGCAAGCCAGAAGAGAAATGTAAAACAATGCTCCTGCTATAGTCCCTGCCATAAAGCGCCCAAGCTGCTGCAGGCCATACAAACACGGTCTTATTTACTCAACTTTTCAAAACTTCCAGGTCCTCCTTTGTTCTAAAAGAGCAAGGCTGTTCTAAAAACATTTTCTGACTCAAACGACCCAAGGTCAGGGACAGCATCAGCTCCATTTAAAACTGGAAATTCTTACAGTGGCCTCTGAAAAGGCAACAAAAAGCCCTGAGTGGTTTCATGCAAAGGAGCTAATGAAGTCTGGTTTGCCACGGTCTTGCATATGATCTACTTGTAAGCTAAACTGCACAAGACTTTGACACGGATGGCTACGAAGGGGCAAGTTGTGACTCAGGTTCTTTTCCCTTGTATGGATTATAACGTCTCCTCTCGAGTGGATGCCCTGATGCTTCAAATGGCATCTGCTCCCACTGGTGCCTTCCCCATGGTCAAAGCACCAGCAAGGTCTCTGCAAAACCTGCTTATGGCTTCACTAAAGATCTGTGGAAGCTTCAGTCCCCCATCCCTGAGAGATTTGGTCAATATGTTATCTAAACTTAGGAGAGGGAAGGGGAAAACTGCAAAAGTCTTACTTCTGCAGAAAATAGTGGGGAAAAATGCACAGCCAGGAGAGCTTTGAGATCTTACCACCAGCAGCAAGTCAGGATGGGTTTTGTGTTAAGTTATACTTCCACCAGAGCAACAACTGAGTTTGAAATAGCTACACACTACACTGAGAGATAGCACAAGCCCACTTGTATTTCTGCCACCTTCTACTTGTTCCATGCACAAACAGCTTTTAGCCTCCCCAGACACCAGCCAACGGCCAACACTACGGATCTGTTATGACATAATGCTCTTAAAGCAATGAAAAGGGAGTTTAAGAAACACCATTCTTGTAGCAGCTCCTTATAAAAGGCTACTGGTTCCATCAGTAACGTGGACACAAAAGTACAAAGTCCCCATGCACTTCTGTAAATTGTGCAAGTATTCAAATAAAAACAGAAAACAATTCATTTTGCTCAGTGAATTAGTTTTTCCTCCAGAGATGAACATAAGATGACAGGTCACCTTGATAATAAGCCATATCATTAACACAGAACATTTTCAAATTAAAAGAAAAAAGAGACAGCATCAAGGTTAAAGACATAAGAACAGCCTGGAACTGAAGAACAAGACCTCCTTGGGAAGAAAGCTTTAATTGCATGTCCTTTGCAGGGAGGGGGGAGAGAATTTGAAGTGGAACGCAGAGCTATAATTGCATGGGCATTTGCTAAGTAGGTCTGTGTATTCTGTTGTGCAGAATAATAATAAAAAAAAAAAAAACCCTCAAGAGATAAGCACTTCAGCCTGCATAGGGTTTGGACACCTTCCCAGAATTCAGGTCATGAGCAAAGACTCTCATAAGCAATGAAGGGTGCCAGAGCAAACACTTCCATGCAACTGGTCTGCATTTGCCTGTCTAGCCAAAAATTAAATGATGCACTTTTTCTTTTTATTGGCAAACACACAACAAAAAAGTACAGCAGCTTTACAAATTTCAGTCTCTCACCCACTTTCACACAATATCACTGTATGTCAACACTCAAATTTTAAATACTCTTATACTTAGTAAATACTTCATCTACGCTGGTGTGGTAACTAAGAAAAAAAATTAAAACAAAATCCTGCTTTCTACATTTACTTTCAAACAAGTTTTCTAGAGAACAACCAAAGCATCCTAAAGCCTGCTGGAGAACGTCAGCTGGATTTCCATCACAGTCACACTCTCATAAAAGGAGCTTCAAATTCAGTCTGAAACTACATCTAAACTCTAAAGTATATTCCCTTCTTCCTGCAAAGGAAGTCAAGGGACTAGTATTGGGCTGTGGTTGCCAGACTTCAGCTTGGACAAACATTTTAACCACCTGTCAATTATCAGCAACCATCTTCAAATCTCCAGCAGCCAGAGAAGGAGGATTTACAGTTAACGATTACCCAACATACGAGTGTTCACAAACAGGCTTCCTAACACATGTCTGGTACCTGGTATTGATAAACATAATCTGAAAAGCATTTGTATGCAGCCAGGTATTGTTTTGTGACCTCTCCAGGCATCACAGCCATGAAGGAAGAGGTTAAGACACCACATAAAATAACGGAGATTGAATGGATGGTATCAGCTCGAAGCCAGTCCAGCCAGTCCTGACAGACAAAGAAACAAAACAGGCGGTGGAGGAGAAGATGACCAAAAAAAGCCACACACGTTTCCCCCTACATAAGCTACTCTCATAAGCATCACTGTGTGTGCAGCACAGGCTCATGGTTCCTTCCGTATCAGGTCACTGTTCATCTTCAGAGCTCCCGCCAACCCACCACCTGCACCGCTGCACATACACTACCAGCTCCACCCGGTTGAGGTTAGCTACCCACAGCACCCAGTTTCTGCGCAAACCTCCACTCCAGTTCCCAGCAGGAGCTCCCCAAGCCATCCTGCTCCTTGCTGTTCAGCTCTCTGGACTCCTCTCACCCAGGAGACAAGGCCTGGGACGTTGACTGCCCAGCTCCCCCCAGTACTAACCAGAGCCTATTGAACACCTGAACTACAGGGCTGGCAACCTTCTCCCATCCCCAGCATCTCTTGCCCACAAAGAAGCCAACCAGGAGCTCACCCCTTCTTACAAGGTGGCTTGATTGCACCGATGCCTCATCCCCCACCCAGCTCATGGTGGAGCTCTCTGGAGAGCAGGGAGAGTGGCCTTTTCCCAAAGCCATGGCAGCACCCCCTGTCCCAGCCTCTCCCCCTGTTAACACTGCACAGGCATGGGGGAAGAGCCTGTCGGGAGCAGAGGCTCAGCCAGGCAGCCACAGCCACACAGGTGGGCTGGAGCCCACGCCAGGCTCTTACCTCTGCTCACATCATCCCTCACATCACTCTGGGTAAGCATTTTAATGCTTCATGTAGGCGCTGCACAGAGAGAAGCTTTGAACCAGGGAAGAAGGAAGAGACAGAGGCCAAGCAATTTCCCCTGGTCTTCTTGCCCTGACCGGGACACACCGAGTGTCCCCAGCGGGCGAGAGGCACAAATGCTCTTCCAGTCTGATGTCTGCTGGTGGTCATCGCTCCCTTTTCCACCTCTCAATAAAACAAGGGACTTTGCAATTAGTTCCTAAGGGATATTAGCAGAACCAAAATTCTTTGTATGTAAATCTAAATACTCATTTCTCAGCGTCCCACTGCAGTGCATTCATCTAAGGGCTGAGTTCACAGACTATTACAAAGAGACTGTCTTCCAGCTGCCAAATGCTTTCAGGTCTCAGCAACATCAGTCAGGCTTTGGTCCTTCAGCTCCTGCTGGTGCTACCCACTCCACTGGTAACCGTCCATACTTGCTCCTTGTTTGTTTTAAGAAAGTACCTGAAGCAGATTCACACATTTGTAAGAGAAAGATCTAAGAGAACAAGGAAGGGAGGGAACGCCTCATGTCTCGTTCAATAAAAACAACCAGGGTAAAAAAACTAGATCTAATCTGCCAAATAATGAGGTATCATTTTATGTATTTTTTTTTACTTGGTACTTCTCTTACATTAATAGCATACACAGCTCTGTTATTTACCAGGATTCTGACTATACCAGTGCCTTACTCATCTGAGTGCTGTCCTATGTCTCATCATTGGTCTTCTGGGGGAGAAGAAAGAAAAAATGAGAGGAAAAAAAAAAAAAAAGTGATGTTGACTTCCAGATTGTCCAGAAGCTTATCAGGTGATGCTCTCCTTTGAAATGAGCAAAATAAATTATTAAACAGTCAGGAGTCAAGACGCTCAAATGTTCCCATTTTGAGATTAGTCAAAGGCAGGAGAAGTGCACAGCTCAGCCTCTTCTCCTTCCAGTGGTCCAACGGCAGAGCAAGACCTGCCAAGAGGAGATGCCTCTTCTCTTGCTGTGGCTTCTTTTTCACCTGCATTTCTCTTACATCTTCCATCCAGTGAAAGACACTTTCTTTTCCTCAAGCAGTGATGGTGTCCAAAAAGCTGCCTACTTGTGAAAACGGCAGTAACTGTCATGCCAAACTCATGTCACAAAGTTGATTACTGCAAAAAATTACCACAGGCAGATAGTTTCAGCTGTGAATTTTTTTTATGAAGTAGCATGGAAACAGATACTGATAATATGTTTGTCAAGCAGTTTAATAAAGCCCGTCCAACTTTCTCCCAAAACTGGCAAGCAAGGGAACCTACCTGCAGTTTTGAAAAACAAGCAAATAAGACTCGATTTCCATTAACAGGCTCACACTTGCAGTGGAAAATTTTTATAACTGCTTGAGACTCAAGTTAGTCAAGGCACAGGAAAGAGTGCAGTTACCTTTTGGTGTGGCATAACATTTAAAATACATTTCAATAAGTTTAAAACAGTGCCCTCAACTTTATTCTCTAAATGGATGAACTGGCCTGTAAAACCTGTTAGAGGGAACAACTAAGGGAGGATTCTAAAGCCACAGAAAATATGAAGAGTTAGAAATACACAAACACATGTACTTTTAAAACCAGGAACCTGCAAGGAAATCCAAGGTTTACATTGCAATCTTACTTGCTGCACTACTTTCTGTCAGATACTAAAAAGCACAAACAATTTTTTCTATTCAGCAAGTTCTACTGCTTTCTCCTTGCTTATCTCCTTTCAGAAGCGTTCTTCATTTAAAAAAAAAAGACAAATCAAAACAGCACAAAACCAAAAAGCTCAGACTTTTCCACCTTCTGCTTACCTGTAGCATCTCTACCCAGTTAAGAAATTTGTCCAAACACTCTAAGGCACGTCTTCGCTGCACCATCTACTGAGGCTCTTCCTCCCAAGGCACAGCTCCACAAAGTAAGCCAAGCCCAGGTAGGGCTTCTTGAGGTCCCACACTCCCTGTCAGCTTCCCCACTTGCACATTCCTCCATTTGCTCCAGCACCAAAACTGCTCCTCTTGCAACCACACAGAGATCTGGGTTGAAGGAAGGCATCTGGCAAAAAACTAACTTAATTAGTTTAAACTGAAGCTGCAGTGGAACCACACCTTCTGCTCAAGTGACAGCAGCCAGGCTCTAAAAACACCCTTAGACCTGCAGCATCCACCTTGTCAGTGTGTGGCTGAGATGTTACAGGGCACGCACGACCAAGGGAAGTAGGATGAACTGCTCCACGATAATCCCTTTATGTTCTACCTTGCAAGACATCACTTGTTCCTCCTAGCTGATAGGATAAATCTAGGAGACTGGAAACCTGGCTGTGCTCAGCACCCTCTATAAAATGTCCACACAAAAAGGATACCGCAAGTTGCATCAGGCTTGTGCTTTGACATATCCTGTGAACCAACTTGCGTTTAATGTTTAGTTTACCATGTTTTCAGCAAAATGTTTTGTCTAAGTACACTTCAACAAAAATGAAGTATGGTGATGTTACCAACCCAAAAAGAAAATACTACCTACCTATTTACAGACAACCTGTGTGGATCACCAATCCAATAACTAACATGGGTAACAACTTATACCAGAGTTAGAAGAGTTCTTTATGAGTGTGCAGTCGTGAAACCACACAGGGACTGCCAGAAGAAAAAAGAGGGAACAGAGCAAGCACTACCCAGGGAAGTATGTCCTGGTACATGTCTGAAAGAATGGGATCCAGTTCCAGCTCAGAGTTTCCCCCACCACGTTTCAAACTTTTTCACTTGCTTTTGTTGGGAACAGTCAGTCAAAGTTTGGATTTCTCTGGGAGAGTAATATAGAGGTTCATTTGGCAGCATATACTGAGGGGACAGGGAAGAGCAAGAGAGGATCTCTGAAAGTACCTAAAAAAGCAGTTCCTTTCCACATCCAGGGAATGGCACCACGTTTCTCATGATTGCACTTAGCACACTGCAATGCTCATACCTACAAGGTAATGAAATACCAATGCTAGTACTAACAATGCTGCTACTATAATCCTTATAATAATAAATGCTCCTCTGCTGTCTGTTGTTGCTGACACAATCTCTACCAAATGTGAAACGCATTCTGAAAGATTTTTTTTCTCCCCCTGTATCTTTCAGATCTATTTCTGAAAATGAAAACATATAGGTTATTACTTGTGTAAGAGGTTAAATCCAGACACACAGCATGGAGCTCCCATCTTGAACTCTCCACATAACATTTTGACAACTAAATAGTGCAGTAAAAGCTGTATTACATATTACAAGAGTTTTCCAGCATTGGCCATAAAGGCCTAGCTAAAACCAAACTCAATTTAATACAGGACTGTGAACTAAAATTCAAAGATGGAGGGGAGGGACCAAAACAAACAAACAAACAAACAAAGCAGGGGTGACATAATAGCATCCTTACCAAGCCGCTTTAGGAGCAGTTTTGAACTATACATCCCTAAAAGAAAATTCTGCCATCAACTTCAGCTGTTACAGGAAAAATCACTAGGTTTATGAATTTACTTTTTTTTTTTTGCAAATACCAGGCTATTTTCACAGAACATGTCATTTTATCATCTTATGAGGTGAACACCTACTTCACTAATGGTCTATTATTGTCACAACTCAAAGCTACATCTTCATATTCCAGTGGTAACTTCAAAAACGCCTCAGGGAGGAAATCACCAAGTCATTAAAATCAAATATGCTTTGAAGAATATTTGGGGTCCGTATTTAGGGGTGGGGAAGATCTGCCTTTTAATTATTTTTTTTAATTAAATCAGCTGTGAGTTTTAAAGTTCAGAGCATTAGAAACTGCTTTGATGTTTCACTTCACATAACAGCAACCTTTTAGCACAGTATAAACAAACACGTTCCCCCATCTTGAGATAAGCTTCACATCATGTGAACATGTAAGTGAATCAAAAGCAGCTGTCAACTTAGACAAACTCAACTCTATTCATAAAACAAAATAACCTGTGATATAACTTTTATTAATCATTGTTGCCTGTGACTGGACAAATGCATGCTGTAAGCAGAAGACATTTAGAAAGATACTAAAGGCATTTTGTAACTTCTGTTCTATTGGAATAATCTGTAACTTACTTAAATCCTTTGACATTCTTATTAATGCACATCTTATCACCTCTCAGTCACAGAAGCAGCAACGGAACAACAGTTTGGATATCCAAAATGCCAAAAGTTTTCTTACAATCATCATAGCAAAAATCTTTGCTAGAAGAGTCCCTCAAGCCCCAGCAAGTGGGATGGCACCTTCCAGGGTAGCATATTCAGAGAAGAAAAATCAAATCTTTCCTATGTTTCAGCTCAGCAGGTGCAACACTCCTCCCAAAAGCTTCCATATCCACTACTGAATTTGGGGGACATGGTAACAACAACTGGAGAACTAAGGACTCCCAACAGGAGTGAGCCAAAACAAGAGGGTGCTGCCAATAACTTCATCAAATGAAAACACACCTCACAAGTTCATCTCAGGCACAGGCGAGCACAAAGTGGGGTTTTTTTGGTGACAAAACAGAGGACTAACCTCCCAGGAACCTCACTGCAATTTGGTGATCAAAGAGAAGTCAAGCTGATTTGCATTACACCACCTGCCCTGTTTCAAGCCATCTTACTTGATTTTCTGACAGCTGGGCACATCTATAGGGTGACTGTTTTACAGACAGTCCCATTCCTATTCAGAACTCAAGAAAGGTGTATACCAGGAATTATTTCTCCTGTATTTTGTAACAAACCTGCCATCACAGTAACAAGGCAGCCACAAATGCCCGATGGTTTAATAAACGAAAGAGGAAATCCTGATGGAATATGCTCTGCTAGCAACACAGCCACTTCGATTTGACACCCACTGACTTAAGAAGCATCACTGGTTCTCCTCCTCACCTAAATACTTGGCTTGGCATTCATTTGGGATATTGTTACCTATGCTGTGATCAGGTCTAAGATGTAGGAACTGTCTACGCTGTGTGGTGGATAACTGGCACCCAGCCTAATCCAGAATATAAAATCTCACTGTACTAAGCACATGAGCTGTCTGCTTCATTTTACAGATCAAGAATTCTGACAAGGTTGATAAAAAAGAGAAATCCCACAGCCAAATCCACCTCATGAAGACCCCCCCTTGCACACTGGCTTGAGCTAGCAATAACAGCATTCTCTCAATTCTTCTGCTCTTTGATAACACAGTCTACTGAGTATTTTCTCAAGAACAAAGTTTCAACTTAGAGCACAGAATTAAAAAATCTTGTGGAAGATATTTTCTTTAGTATACTTTAATTAAGACATGATGGGTTGAGGTAAGTTGAACTTTATTTTGCCAACATTACACTTTTAAAAAGCAGTAAAAATACCTCCGAGGCAAGCAAGGAACCAACAAAAGTTCAGAGAAGTGGATCACATGGTCAGCTGAACACTAATACCATTTTTCGAATTCTATAAAAACAAACTTCGTTCCCATGAAGGCCAAATCAGACCCCAAAGCAATACTTTGCAGCTGATACAGAGAATGTTGAGAGAAGGTATTTAGATTTGTCAGCTATTCTGTTATAAACCACAGCAGTGCAAGTCAGTCTCAGACTAAAAGGAGAACGGAAAGTAATTTGTACCCAAAGAATAAAACAGGTTCTCACTTGGCCAGGAACTTGAAGAAAAGAGGCAGGGGGGAGAGGGGGAATCATTTTGTTCAGGAATAATTCTTTGCATGCTGTCAGCCACAGAACCCAAAGAAACAAACTTAAGAAAGGCAACTCTTTACGTAAGTTAATTCAACTTTAGATTCAATGAGAATAGGAAAATGCATCTGAAAATAATGTGATTATCCAATTCAGAGGTTTATCTGACCGACATCCAGAAGCACTTACTGTCCAGAAGCATCTAGCTGCTGTGAATCCATTCACTTAGAGAGCCCAGTGAGTGGATCTCAGGATCTGAGAGCAGCTAAATGGTCTTCATTACATAAAGAGTTGATTAATACTCCTGTCAGTCATCACTGCACATTACATATTCTTTGAAGGGTAAAAAGCTGTTCCCGTAATTCATCACTAAATAGCCCCTGCATATCAAGTTAAGTACCCCCAGGATTTGGTTTATTTTAACCTGACCTGCTAACTCATGCAAAAGCCGCAAACTGTCCTTAATATTAGATTTTACATCAAAATTAGCTCAAAGATTTAGAAACACTTCTAAATAGAGAAAACAAGATTTTAGAGTTATAAGGCTACAGCTTATGCAGACACTGCATAAGAAGAGTAACGTTGTGCTAAGTTTGGCTCCATGAAAGCTGGGAGTATCATGACCAGAGGAAGATTTCTTTAATGAAAGATCAAGTTCTCCTTAATAAAGAAGACTTCTCTTGTGCAGATTACATGGGAGTCTGGTTACTGCTCGCATCAGGTTGCCTGGACAAGTGATGTTCCCCTGATTTCGTGTCTGGTGTTCTCCTGCTGCCAGCATTTGTATATGGGCACCCGACGCAGCAACTGCTCCAAGCGTGAACTTTTGATTGAACTGTCCATTTTTTGTATAAGGACACAAGACCTCACTCCCAGGTGTGGAAATACGAATAGGCCATTTTTCAGCCTACACTATATACATATAATACTTTTTCTTCCTTCTTTCAGTCAGAGCTCCTGAAAGACAACCAAGTCATAAATCAACTCCCCATCTCAAATGGGACTTTTCCCATGCCTCGCGTACAACCAGGATCACCTGGTTGCACCACCTATTGAGGCATTTACCCCTGTAATATATCATGAAACAAGAGCCATTGCATGGGTCTAATTTTTGCACCACAGGTCCTCCTGCTGCTGGAAATGGGAAGCCTGCATGTTTGACAGGACTAGAACGAACTTTTCTCCTGCTCATATTTCTATTCCTTGGTCTTCAACACTTAGGTTAAACAGTCCAGCCTGGTGGATCCAAACGCTTCTGCAGAAACCCTCTCTTCCCGCTGCTTTTCAAAGTTAAACACACAGAGTAACAAAAAAGGGGCTGACCAGTCTTTAGAAGCATAGAATGGTTCAGGTTGGAAGGGACCTTAAAGATTATCAAGTTCTGAACACTCTGCCATGGGCAGGGACATGTCCCACTAGACCAGGTTGCTCAAAGCCCCATCCAGCCTGGTCTGGAACACTTCCCAGAATGGGGCATCCACATCTTCTCTGGGCAACTCATCTAAATCTCCCCTCCTTCAGTTTAAAACCATTACCCCTCATCCTATCACTATACTCCCCGATAAAGAGTCCCTTTAGGTCAACAGTCTGGACAGTTGGCTACAGCATGTACCTGCTGGGCACTTTAGGCATGGCCCAGGTCGCTTGCCACATGTCAACTTTTCTACTATTAGCAAGCTAACCAGAGACGCAGAAAACCAATCTTTTTTTTTTTACCTTTTATTTCATAAAGGGTAACACAAGATGCCTGTCTATGCCTACACTAGATAATCTTTGCACACATCAATAACAACATAATAAAAAAAATCATAATATAGTAGTTCAAATTACATGTATTTTGAAAAAAAATTGCACAGACTCTTAGTTGATCTCACAACAGCACTGAACCTTGAACTTACTCATTTCAGACACTAGGACAAACAAAGCAGGTCCATTATGCAATACACAACCACCATATTCTTAATCTTTTAAGCAGTGCCAAAGAATATGCCAGTGTCTGTACACACAAGCGTTATGGGTTATGCTGAAATCCCTAGCGCAGTTGCCAGAGTTTACACAGGTTTACCAGATGCTTCTCAGATGAACCATGAAAATATTTTGCAATTAAATGAGTAGCTCTGAACAAAAAGACTGTCATAATCTTGTCTTATGTATCTATAAGTGAACACACTAAATCAAGTCACTTGTGGACCAAACAGCAAGATGAGCAGGTTTTATTCCTGAGAAGCAGAATTTTCCAGAAGAGAGTAACCCAGTAAAAGAAAAGAATGCTCTAAATAGAATGTCTGAACTAAACTATTCCAAGTTTACAGGCTAGCATGATCCTAGGCACAACTATGTACGAGAAGTCTTCTACAACAGAGGTTATGAGCCATCAGTAAAGGCATTAAGCTACTTTGGCAGTATTAACACATTTGATCTATCCCAAACTTTTCTTCAGTAGGGCCAAGCCACATTATGGGATCCCCTGCTTCAGTGGAAATAAGATTAAGCACTTAATTATTTAGCAAACTATCACCTTCGGTCAGAGCAGAACTTGATCTTTGGTTTTTATAATTATGTAATTTATAATTATATAATTATAATCAGCCTTTAGTGAGACCATATTGATTGGGCACTGCAAACACAGGGCAGGAGGGCTGTGCGCTATGAGGAAGAGGGCAGCATGGTTAGACTGTGCATCCACGTGCTTGATCACACCCCAGATCAATTAGGAGACAGGACACAAGACAAGCAGTCCTAATTACAGACAACAGGGATAACTACAAAAGATTACAGACTGCTGCCTTTGTAATTTGCCCTGACTGTGTTATTGTAGATAATTTCTAAAAGAAACACACTTGCAAACAGCACTTTCCACAATTACTTAGTGAGTAAAGAGGGAGATGGAAAAGCTGACAACAAGGACACCAAGTACTCCTACATACACAGCATGAACACTTGATGCTTCCTCTGAGGCAGATGAACCACTGCTACTTTTACTATTATTTTCAGCACAGCATAGATTCCTCCCTATACGGGAACACAAATTCCTCTCCAGCACACACACAGATGAGTAACTAGAAAATGATCTTAATTACTACATAAATCACATGTGGCTACTTAGCATAGCCAAATAAGTGTCTGCATAGGAAGCACTCTCCTCAAAACCGTCTGCAGTACTTCATCAACCTCGCAAAAGAGCGACTGTGCCAAAAAAACAGAAGGAAAGCAGCAATTACTCATCCCAAGTTAATTCATACCTGCCTACAGAAACGTGCGGGCTTTCTTACAGCCACCTCAACGCATACAGAAGCTTGACAATATTGTAGTCAGGTAAGCACCACACCGAAACTGGAGGGGATGACAGCACGCTGTGCCTGCTTCAGTCCCACCGGGGCACACCTCTAATGTCTGTGGGACGTGCTGGTTTTAAGACCTTTCCTGAATGTTGGTCTCAAAAAATACAAATCTCTGTGTTCTATTTTTATACATAAAACCATTTTATATATTAAAAAAACTGTGATATATAGAAGTGTATATATATAATATATCTAATTTAAAAAAAACCGCACAAAAACCAAGAGCAAACCAGGAGCGTATATAGGTATTCATACATAAAACCCCTACTATTTCTACCTGGGAGGAAAGCGTGGCGCGTATTGAGCAGCCTGGCCCAGTGTCCTGCCTGCAGGAGTCCCCCGGGGTCTCAGCTGCCTGTCCCTGAGGAGCGCTGAATGACGGAGACCTGTCACTCTCACTCCTCTCTTCCCAAGGCTTACGTTGCTTGGCTTGGCTCACAAGTACACTGTCACAGGCAAATGCTGCGTTTACAGACCTACCGCCTCATCTAAAATCCTCTGCTAATCGGTTTATCTGCAACTGTTAATCCAACACCGGTGGCACTGGCTTTTTACACAAGGGACAAACTGCAGTATCAGTTTTTACTTCATTTTTTCTTCATAGTTTTGCTCTTGCAAATTACGGCTGGCTAAATGTTAGCCAACAAGAACCTCTTCCAAAATGGTTATTCTGATATTGTTCTTACACGCGGGTCTGCAGCTGAAATAAGAGATCATGAAAATGGGGTACGAAATTCTCTCCTTCCTTAAGTAACTGTTTATGGGGTTTTTTTAAGTCTCTTTAGTGTACTCAGATGACCCTGAGCTCAGTTGCTCTGCAGAGCACTTCCCTGAATTCACCAGACTCTTCAGTTAAAACAAAACTCCTTGTGTCTGCACATCTATTCACATGTGTTTAAAGAAGCCGAAGCCTAAACATTTTGGAGCACGAGGCTACTTACAGGTGCCCAACACTTTCTGACTTCAGTCAAAGTCCAAAGCTCCAGCAGTTTTGCCCTTCTGCCTTCGTACTTAGGATAAACCCGCAGGATTATCCCTACTCAGTTAGATCACTTAAATCACGAAACACCCACACATACTAGGTACTCCTGATCTTACCAGTGAGAAGCCTAGCTACTGTACTCCTACACTCGGATAGGTCAATCAAAACCTTTGCAGTTTATTCTCCAAAGGGAAAAAAAAAAATTCAGTGTTTATCTGCTGATATTCAAATAAATGTCAATCACAAAGCTAGCAACACATTGCTGGTGCTCCAAAAGTGTATGCTAACAGAGAAGTAACTGCCCAAGATGCACGTAATACAGTACTAATATAATAAAGAAAAAAGTGCAAAGATAAGTTAGTCACCTAGCCTGAATACTACCTGCCACTGTTGCTACACTCACAACACAAAATAAACCACTGAATGTAACAGATGTTTTAGTGCCTTGAACTCTTCTTGAGACGGTATGTTAATCCATCTCTCCTAAACTTGTTTTTAATTTTTTTTTGTGCTAGTAGTTACCATTTCATATAGCTAAGTCCCCAAAATTTACACTGACAATTCTAAGAACCAACTGCGATGACAAAGCAGTGTAGAGCAGTCAGCATCCTTTGTGCAGAGCATAAATCCCGTCTCACCTCCAGCAGCCATCAGACAGAAGAAGGGGACTCAGAGTTTACCCCAAAATGGCCATCAGGTTCCTCCGAGCTACTGACGCACACACGCCACATCAAGCGCTCCGAGATAAGAGCAAGGCAGAAACACAAAATAGGGACTTGCTAGTTTACTGCAACAGTGACGTGGGCTTAAAATAGACACAATCTCTACCCCGCTCATTCCTTTGACTCTTAACTTTCAAGTATTTTAGTTGTGACAATGTTTATCCCATAGTATTCACTGACTGCCAAATGGATTTTAAAAAAAAAAAGAATGAAACATCACTGGATATTTTTAGTTGGTTTTGTTTTTTTTTTTTTTTTTTTTAAATAAGTTTCATGACTACACGTCAAACACAAACCTAAACTTTTTGGCTCCAAAGCAAGCCTATAATTAGAAACCTCATTTGTTCTGCTAGTCAGGAGAGCCATTTTCCCTAGGGAATGTTACTGAAAGGAAACCCAGGAAGAGTTGTAATGGCCAAACAACGTGAAACTTATTAATAACGGACATGGCTAACACAAAGCCATCCTAACTAGACTTGAGCAGTTACAAATTGCATTTTATCCCTAGGAACTGTTTTCTTCCCAAATAAAACGCTTTTTTTGTCTCTCTTAATGAAATGCCTCAACCCACTGTGCAAATTCACATGGAACAGACCTAAAAAAGAGCTTCTGCACCCAGAGGTTTGTCTACTTTTTCATGCTTGCACCAGCTCACCCATTAAAAAAAATAAATTGCTACACCTTTCCCTGCAAACCTCTTCTTCCGACAGCGAGACGCGGCTGGTTACCTTGCCAGGACTAGTTAGGGATGAGACTTTCACCCTCTGCCTTTTGCCTCTCCTCTTCATACCTCCTCTGCTCTTTCACATCCGCTTTCCACTTCCAGATATTTTTTTAATGAGTTTCCTTTCCCACCTCCATTACTGCACCTGCAAATTCCACTGACATGCAGAAAAGAGGTCCATGAAAACAATGTCATGGCAGGGGGCACTGGGTGCAGGGGAAGGAACTAAGACAGCGGGTCTGGAAGCCACGAAGATGGAGAGCAGTAAGGGGAAGGGAGAGGGAGAAATCAGACTTCAGAGGGGGAAGGACCGGTGTTGACAGCGAGGCAACGAGCACGTTCCCGGGTGCAGGAGGAGAAAGTGTGTTTCTGGAAACTGCCAACATAAGCAACTGCATTTTTCTTGCAAGCATTTTCACAGCTCCCTATATGAAATGGTGAAAACCAGAGCATAAACACTCAACTGCTATTTCTTTAAAGAGCAGAGCAGCATCCTCACGTCAAGCTTCCTATTTCCAAGCTATTTTACATTAGACATCAAGCACAGCTCGCTCACATTTTGCACGCGAGCTACTCACAATGCAGATGCTGGATAAAAACTGCAGGATTTGACCTCTTTAAGAGCTGGGACCCATGACGTTCACAGGACCGCCAGCTTCTGAAGGAGTCCTTCCCCAAGCACAGCGGTGTGTCCTCTCACAGATCCCTCGTGTAAGAGAGAGGGGGACAGAGAGATCTTGCCCATAGTCTCTTCTCATGTTTCTAACCCTTAAAGTTATAGTGGAAGCGGCCGTAAAAACACAGAGCCAAGCACAGGGATGTCCCCAGGTCTTTGCAGGGATCCTCATGGAAAACAGGAGCTTAACAAGGCTGGGAACTAACCCAGATGCCAACCACAACACTTAAAAAGCCACTGCCCATCAGGCCCCCTGAGAAAGGAGAAGCATCATGAGGATTTACATCAACCCTGTTCAAAGTGGGAGAATATGGGGAACTGGCGCACGGAAGGGAAGTGCAGAAAAGATACGCAGGAAGATGTCTATCCCTCCAACATCTGGTAGGGCTTGCAGGAGCAGGCACGACTGTTTTCACTTTTCCTGAAAGGATGGGGGTGGCGGGAGGGAAGAGGGAGAGAAAGGGGTCAGCTTTCAAAAGCGTGCAAAACATCTTCTTTCGGTATTTTCTCTACAGGAAATGGACAATTTCCAAGGGCTTGATCATACAGAAGCACGGGTCTGATCTTGCAAAAAGCCTATACACATGGATAACTTTACCTCACATGAGTAGTCACACTGGCAGGACAAAAATATTTACAGTTCCTCCTTTTTCATTTATTAAATGAGTCATTGCAAACATGAAACCAGGCCACACTGAGCTTAATCCAGCCTCCAATACTTAAACTTTTACAACCACAGAAGGCAAGAAACCTTAAATAAAGCTAAACTTTCACTAGCAACAACACAGCATAAAGCAACCTGCACTTTATGCACATTGCCCTCAGGTTAAACTATCTCTTCCTTAAGCAATCACTATGGGGCCACGGCTTGGCCCCAAAACACCATGCTGCCTCTCATATGCTGTAATGGGTTTTATGCTTCAGGTTTTTTCTAGAAGTGGTACAGAGAGAGGAAGAGACAAATCTTTAACCACTGTATAGAAGATTAGGCATCTTAGGCAAAGCCCAAAGGTACTAGCATAGGATTTTTACACCAGAATTGGTATCAATCTATTAATTCTGTCTTAGCTGCAGAAATTGAGGTACATAGGTAAGCCCATCTCCACTCACCTCCCATTAAAGACAAAAGCTCACCCAGCTACTTAATATCCTTTTTTTTTCTTTGGAAATTCATACAAAACCAGTCCAAATGCTACTACTGAGTTTTTCTGCAGGCACAGCTGCAAGCCCAATGCTCTGACCCATTTCTTCCCCAGGAGAAAGGGGGCAGAGGGAGGTAAGACAGAGGGATAAAAGTACTGCCAGCACTTAAGTCTTCTACAAGAAAAGAAACCCACAGTACAGAACTTAATATCTGTATAGTTGAGAAAGACACAGGAACAATAACTAACGGCTCCCCTCTTTTCTCTTTGCTCAAGGGGACATAGTATGCATTTTTTGACTAAACCTCAAATACAAACCAAAAGTAACATCCTCATGTGTACAAAGAGGCTTATTATGATTGTTATTGCTGGAAGGGGAAACTCACTCTTACTGGCCACATGACTGTTGAAATCTACATTCAGCATTGTTTGGGGATTATTTTTTTTTAACTCAGCAGCTCAGAGCAACTGGTAATAACTTTATGACCAGAAACATTAGCCGAGTGTTTCTGATGCTGCAGAGTCAGCAATACAGATGAATTTGTTCCAGGCTACTAAAACATGTACCCTGCAGCACCTCACTGCACTATTCATTTGGGAAACATTACTAGAGCACAGTATCAAATTTTAGAGGGTTTTTTTTTTCTCCTTTTTGCCATCCCCCCTTGCTTGGAAACATTAACATCACATACAGCGATTTACGCATTTGCACAATTTACTACTTATACAACTAGTATGTAGTAAGGCAACTCATAGAACAGGGTTATAAAGACACACGTGTGTTTTTAGCTTCTGAATCAAGACCTGAGTCTTCCCAGATCTCATGATGCAGCAGCGACACGCAGCCTGACAGCAGCCAGGTATCTGCTTCCACAGTAACGTCACGCCATGGCCCTCCTCTGTAAGGGCCACGTGGCAGACAACGCTGGACAAACGGGTTAGCAGATGAAGTTGAAGGACACTGAGCAGGACT
The DNA here is from genome assembly GCA_002844005.1 of Limosa lapponica baueri. NCBI lineage: Eukaryota > Metazoa > Chordata > Aves > Charadriiformes > Scolopacidae > Limosa > Limosa lapponica. Next base: position 1,227,188 of record KZ505651.1, on the reverse strand, counting down.
TTCCAAATTCCAGAGTCCCTCAGGTTACTGGGAGGCTGAAACTCAAGATGGATGAGAAAAAGACGATCCTTGAGAAGGGCTGCAGCCAGAAGCACCCTGGGGAAGGAGCCACGACCGGATCAAAAGCTGGTCCCAGCCTATTTGCACAAGGTGCCCAGCTCAGGTGCAGGGAAAGGGTGCGGCCAGGCTCCCTGCCAAACGTCGCAAAGGAAGCCAAATCTTGAGAAAGCTCTGCACTTCCTCGAATGGGAGCAGGAGTTTCCTGAGGGGCAGTTAGAGGGCTTAAGTTTTGAGCAAACCAAAAACAGGGCGTAAAAGATGGGGAACCTCAGAGAAACAGAAACTGAGGTTGATTTTCTGCAGTGCAACGTAGCCTAGAGGAACGGCTGTGGGCAATGAACGATAGGACTTGCCAAGCCCCACCTGTGGGCCAGAGGGCACCCAAGGTACCCAGGCTTTGACAAGGAAGTTTATAACTAGGTCTCCATAGCAGCAGTAATATCAACACCAAAGTGCAGTGGGGAAAAAACCACCAGAAGTTTGTAAAGAAAGAGGCGCTGAAGAGAGAGGAGCCACAGACACTGGTGGGAGCAGGAGAAGAAGAGCTAGCATAAATGAAACAGGCTCGCTATAGCTTATAGTTTCCAAAGACACAAACCACCTCTAGAAACAGATCCTGCACTTTGGGAAGAGAAAAATGAGAGGGGCTGGACTGCTTAACTACAGAAACACGTCGTTTACCCTATATGGTTCAAGGACTGCTCTGGATCGGCCAAGGACTGTTCCATTTTGTATCCCTGACACGAGTTTTGCTCCTAGGAGAGAGGAGCCGGTTTTGTTATGGCAGGGTTTCCTCACCACTTCTCTCTCTGCCTGCAGCCCCGTAGGTCCTCCACTGAAATTTCAACCACAAAAGGGCTTGGTTCGGGGGTTTTGCTTTGTTTTTAATCGGTTCTTCACTTCAAAGCCCACTTGCCCTTCACTTCCTGAGCTTGAATGCTTAAACCATGGCACTTGAGCACTTCTGAGGGCTGTTCTCTGCCAACAAAACCGCTGAAGAGGCTGTCATTCCCCTCGAGGCGGGCTCCGGGAGGGGTGAAGCGGCGGACCCCGGCGGAAAGCCGCCAGCCGAGCCGATAGCCGGGCTGATAGCACGCTTACTCACCGCACAAACACGGGACTTTTTGATCGCACCCCCAGCCCGCCGGGCCCCGGGGCGGAGGTGGGGTGTGAAACCCGCAGGCCGGCTCCCGAGCGGGGCACCCCGGCGGGCTGCCGGAGGCGGCCGGGAGCCCCTCGCTCGAAGCCCGAGGGGGAAAGCCCTTGCCCGCCTTCTCCTCCCCGCTCTCTCCCGGGGCCCGGGCGGCTCCCGCCGGTCCTTCCCCGCGGAGGAGGGGGGCGGCGGACACGTGGAGGCCGGGGCCGGAGGGAAGGAAGGAGGTGGCCCGGCCCGGCCCGGCCGCCCCTCAGCCCGGCGCACGGCACTTACTTGCGGGGCGGCCCGGGTCTTGCCCGGCGGCCTCCTGAAGAAGGAGGTGCGGGCGGTGAAGAAGAACTCCTCGGACTCCTCCTCCTCCAGGCTGCTGTAGCCGCTGCTCATGCTGCTGGTCCAGGTCATGGGCGGCGGCGGCGGCTGGTGGTGGTGCTGCTGCTGCTGGGGCCGGGCGGCGGAGAGCGCC
>KZ505651.1:1207649-1225329 GCA_002844005.1 Limosa lapponica baueri | reverse complement strand
ACGCCCCCGCCCGCCCCGGGCAGCAGGTGAGGGGGCGGCGGCCCAGCGCTTCCCGCCCCCCGGAACACCGGCCCGGCGTCAGCGGGGCGAGGGAGTCCCGCCGGCACGGGTGGTAGGAGGCGGGAAATGAAAAGAGGGGCCCGGGCTGCCGTTACCGACCCTCCGCCCGGCCTCTGGGCTGGCACCGCAGCAAACCCCCCCCCCGTTAACTGCAAGCAACGAGGCAGTCGAGGAGGATCCTCGCTAAAGAAAGGAGGTCCCAAACTTTCCCCTAATAATTACCTGCTTTCACCTTCCTACGCACCTCTAAGAACAAAGTTATTAAAAAATAACCAATGGCAAAATAATCGCAAGCCTCTCCTGCCTTGCTCTTCCCGCCATCCTTGAATTTAAGCTTTGCCAGCGGTCGCAGACCCAAATCCTGCCGGGCGGTAACAGCCCCGGGTCCCCGCAGCTGCCGCGGGTGGTGGCCCTGGCCTCGCCTCCCCGCCATCAGCCCCACCGACTCTTGAGTCAATGGAATCCGTCGCCCCGGGAGGTCAGGAGGAGGCAGGCTTGTGAAGACTCAGCAGAGATTAGATGATGCGTACAGATAGCAAGAATATCCAGAGCCTGCAACTGGGAAACACGTTTAAAAGCACGCAAGTTCTGATAAGACGCCGGGTGTACATCAAACTCATTATTAATGGGGGAAATGACAGACAATGCCCGAAGGCCAAGTCACTCCGTAATTACCTGCTTCAGAGTTTCTCATGTCTTCCCTTAATTTATCTAGGGCTGGTCACTGTCACAGACAGGATACTGGGTTTAAGGTAGGGCTTCCTAAGGCTACGCAGCTGCCCGAAAAAGCAGACTTGCCTTTCCTGCACGCCCTCAGCCCGGCATTCCTGCTGTCCCCATGCTACCACAGTGGTCCCATGGGGGGAAGTGAGTCACCTCAGCCACTGGCCGCCAGAGCAAACCCCAGGAGATGGGGCTGTGGGGATCAGGAAGGAGGGCAGGCGACACCTTCCAGCAACAGCACAGCCTCAGATTAAACAGATTTGAAGCCGTATGTTTACTAAATTGTGGTCTAAGCCGATATATCAGCTCCCGTGGTCTGAGTACTTGGGTACAGATGGCTTTGGGACACCAGTAGCTGATGTCTCCTTTCCCTCTTCCTCATCCCTGTCTCGCTGGCCCCTCACAAACTCCTCATTTGCTATGTGCGGCCGTTCCTATCCCCCCAACCAAGTGGGGATGGGGTCTGTTTCTAACAGTTAGGTGCTCTTCCCGCACCAGTATGCCATACATATTGATAAAGTCACCTCAACACCAGCAAAAGAACTCATACTGAGAACTAAAACCACTTAATCAGTTTGGGAGATGTTAAATCCATACTTTCCCATCAACTCGGATTCTCCCAGATTTTTGTGTGGAGTTTTGGTATCTGGTAGATTAGAAGGTTGCATAGCTTTTAAAAACAAATAATTGAGTCTAACAGCGTAGATGCGAATGTGTCAGATCTTGACCCTACTTGTTGGCACTGCAAAGCCCCGTGGTATTCAAGATAGCTTTAAGCTGAATGCCAAATTACTTGAATGCAACTAAAACATATTAAAATGTTTGCTTTAGACAAATGAGATTTGTGTTACCTGGCTCGCTAAGACCAGCCCCATGCCAAAAGGAAGTCCCACCAGAGATCTGCTGGGCTTGCCACTGAACCTGTCCAAGACCCAGCAACCTCAGTTTACAAAGCTTTTGGATATAACACCCCTCGACTGTGATCACAATTAAGGTGAAGGTTTTTAAGTGACTCAGGTGTGCTACAAAAACGGATTTGCGTTTTCAAACTAGAAAAGTGTTTTTAAACGTAATCCGCTCGTCACTTGATGGGCTCCCCAGCAACAAAAAGCACTGTGTGCAGAGTTTGTTTGCTTGGCCGCAGCCTCAAACCTGATAGCGCGTGGGTGGACCATGGAGCTGGCAAAGCGGATCATTGGCACAATAAGATGCTGCAAGGGAGCTCAGAGTCCATCTGTGCAATATCAGTTGCAAGTCCCAGGCTCAAGTTTGTATGTTCTCTGGCAGTAAGGCATGGCATTCCCCTTGTCTGTCAAGCATGATTTTGTATTGATAACACCAAAAGATTTACAGTATTGTTTTCTCCTGCTGCAACAAAGAAGGATGAAGAAAATATTTATAAGTTCCTTGCGATATATCTTCCAGTATGAGTTCAGTCCTCAACTACAGCTGTTTTTAAGCCTACTAATTTTGACAGAGATGTCTTTTTTTACTTTTAATTTTTAATTTGACAGTGATTTTTTCCTTTAATTTTTTTCAGACATGACACTGGATCAAACAATTCACACAAAGGTACAAACAGAGGTGATGCCTTTCAATTTTGATTTGTTTGGTGCTTGCAAATAACATATCCAAATCCTACCAGGTATTTTGCAAGACTGATACTTAAAGATCAATCCGTACCCTTGTGGATTTCAGTGTTCCCAGGCTACTCTCTGTTCATATTTTTAAGGTCTCTGTCCCCAGACAAGTACTTTTCCACCTTCTCAAGTTGACTTCTTGCTCTTGCCTAGGTAAGAGTCATCCAAGGCTCTTTGTTAGGTGCTACATTGAAACCTGTACACTACCAGCCCTGCATTATTTTTTGGTTTACTCTGACAGGCCTCTTAAATAGTCAACAAAAAAACTCCACACTGCATAATGAAAACAAAGAGAGCCACGTCTCAAGATAAAGTTAGTAATAAGCTTTCTGAAAGCACACTTGTTCTTAAGTAGAATTATTGAAGCATTAGGTTAAAATAATGAAGTTAAAAGCCAAGGAATTTGGAACAGGAGAGAGATCTAAAACATCTACAAGCACTACAGAGGCTCTCAATCAGTCCTTCCAAGAAGTAATTCAACCCAGAGAGAAATTAAGCTGGCAAACAGTGTTCATAAGATCACACAGGCAACTGGCACAAAGGAGATGCTTTCTTTTTAACTGAAAAATTATGTTACAGTAGCAAGTAGTGCTGCAAATGCACCTGTGAAGAAAAAGAGAAGACATGTTGTTGGTGTTTTATTAAAGCTTGATGGCACAGGTAGAATTTCAGAATATTTTTGAACTATAGCCCATTCAAGCCAGTTAAAAGTGGTGACTCAAGTAACACAGACAAAAATAGTAATGGGCACTCTGTGTTCCAAATCAAGAGTCTCATGAATAAAATATTAATAAAAAGCAATCACAGGCAAAGATAACCTGTGTCATATGCAGCTTTCTGTTTTGTAGGGAGAAAAACACTATTTAAAATCACTGTTACATTCAAGGATAAAATTCAGCTTTAAATCACTTTGTGGTTTTGGAGAGTCAGTTCAGAGAAATGAAACATCAGGCATAGCTTCCAGAAAAGTGGAAATTAAAGCTGAACTTCCTAAATGGCAAAACAGGTGGGAATAATTTAATGAATCTGGCAAGGATGAGGACTTTCAACTACCATAACTGAAATAACTCTTAGAACCAGACATCAAATTTCATACAGGTGGACTGCTTCACAAGGTCCTGCAGCTTCATTTGTTTATTTGTGTTAAAATATCACTTTATTGAAGTGATCGCAATAGCACAGGAAAGTATGGGTGACCAGGATTACAAGAGGTAGTTCAGTAAAGTCATCCCTTGCTCTGAAGAAGAACCAAGGACTTCACACCATCTCTGACAGACCTTTAGCTAACCGATTCTTGAAATACAGTATGGTAGTGTAACATCTCTCCAAAGACATCCCTTCCAGTGTTTAGGCTATTTATTGAGTTTAAAAGTTTTTCTTAACATCTCATTTTAAATCTTTAACCTTGCTCACTTGCTTCTTAGCAAAAGAGAGGTACAACAGTCCATCACTGTTTTTTAGAGGAACATTTTGGGCATTTGAGGACTCTTTTTGTCGTCCCCCCCCCCCTTTCTGCTTCCCAGACTAAACAAAGGGACAACGGATAAAACATCCTATAGAGTTTACATTAACTCCATCAGCAACTGCATGATGTTTACGTGTTTCTAAAACATTCCCTCAGCCCTCTGACATAGAAACTGGGAGGACTCATTAAAACAGGAAAGCTACTAAACATTCACTCAGCCAGGAATGCGGCTTTGAGCCCCAGGACCAAGATGCTCAGGTCTACACACAAGCCTTGGTCTTTTCTCCAGATTTTTGCCATACTACATCAAAAGGCACTGGGTCAAAGGAGCAAGAAAGCAAGATAGGGCATGGGCTTGGAGAGTCCTGCAGCATTTAACACTACATTTCTATTAAAATACAAACAGTACTGTGGAGATCTCAAGAAAAACTACAGATTCCTCCTTTCCTACCTCCTCTGACTTAAGACTCCTGTACAGGAAACCCTGGAAGAGTACTGATGTGCTCCAGCAGCCCCGCAGCCATTGGCAGCAGCCTCTGGTGGGGTTGGAGCAGTGAAGGGAAGCAGGATATGGGCTGTGGGAGGGAAAGGGCCAACGCAGAGACTAAACTTCCTTATCTCCCTCTAAACTTGCATCAGTATCCCCTGGTGTTACCAGTGTTTTGCAGGAAGAGTTTCATTAATGACCCTGGCAGCATTTATAATTATAATTGCTATGAATTTGCAAGATGCCCCCACCCCATCTGCCTCAGGAACACATCTGGTCACTTCTGGAGTCCTGTGGTCTGCTCTCTCCCTCTTATTTTCCACCTTCATATATCTTTGCCAGTGCTAGCCCTGATGCTGTAAAGGCTTGACCATGGACATAGCTTTTTCCACGATTAATCCCCTATGGGACATACTAAATCTTAAGATATGTTTAGGACTGAAATACAAAAGGGTTCATACCTAAAAGAACATTGGATTTGGCTTATTTGTAACATATTTACAGGGAAATATAATTATTCCATGACATTCATTATGCAAATTATGGCTGTGTAGCAGACTTCCCCAAAACAAGTTGCAGAGGAAGAGAAGTCAGTTTTAACAGGCTATCCCTCTAAAAGCAGAAAAAATAATTCAGAAATTGTGTGGCTTTAGTTTTTTTTGTACATTCCAGCTGAAAACAGTGGTAATTTCAAATGATCAAAGCAAAGCAATAAAGTTGAAATACGACCAACGCAGAACATCCACTCAGGCTCATAGTTTCCTTACACCAGGAAACTTTCTGTTTACTCATTTCTCCCATTTGTCTTGAATTAATAGCTCAGGTCTGTTTAGTACCAGTGGCAGCAATGACAATTACCCTTTGATTCATGCTTGGAGAGTTGTTAATTCAAACAAGGTCATTCCAGCCACACAGGCACATGAGTGCAGACTGAAAACAAACAGGAGCCAGCTAAACAGCCTCCCTCCATCTCCTGGTGAAGAAATGCCATGGGGACATGTCCTTGCTATGCTATGGCAGATGCAACCTTAGGCAGCACTATCAGGAATCCTCTTCCAGCTCCGGAAATTCTTGACTCTGCCTGACCCTTAAGTGCCCTTAGCATAACTCTTTCATCCGAAATCCTCCAAATGAAAGGGATACCTGGAAACTAAAAATAACCCAGAAAATCGCTTCCTTACTCACATGTTCACAAACTTTCAGTTGTGCACCAAATCTGTGGTCTTCATCTGCCACACTTAGACTGCCCAGAGATAACAGAATCCAGACCAAGTTCACCTCTCTCATACCATCTTGGGGTTGTGCTCGGGGCAGTCAGGCCTACGTTATTTTGAAGGGAGGTAAAAAGGGGACAGAAAGAGGAGATTGTGCTTGTCTCCTTCTTTTACAATGCTGCAAACATGTGGCCACCTACCCACAGGCACAGTCTTACTGAGATCAGTAGAGCTACATGTAATTTTAAACATGCACACAGTTTGGAGGATTGGGGACTTCAACTTGGTTCTAAGCTACAGCTATAGAGATAAATCTGTACCCTTCCTGATGCTTCTGGAATTACCATCATCCCCGGGCTTAGAGTTTGACAGTTTCCCAGAATATTCAAGCAATATTTCTTTTTACTCGAAAAAGATGTGGGTGTTGTCGATCCAGCTTAGCAAGATGACTCAAGACTGGCCAGGGTAAGACTACAAGTACAGCCTTCACTAGGGGAGTATTTCTGCAGTTTGAAGACACTGCCATGGAGTTTGGCCTCCTCATGCCATGTGAGCACCAACCTTCCCACGTTCTACCCAAAACCCACCGGGATCAACTGAAAGACTCCCATTGCCTTTGAAAGGATTTGGATAAAGCTCCTAAAGCAATCCTCTACTCCGGTGTGCATTTTTCTTCAGGGTATTTGCATCCCAATTAGGCAGAAGTGCTCTCCAAAGTAGACACATTTGCTAGTAGTTGACTGCAAACTGCATTATTAAACAGATGCTTTTTTGTCACAGACAAGAAAAGGTAGATTTTACAATACAAACGACGAACGAATATTTCGCATGTCTGTCATAATCAGAGGGTTTCAAAGAGCTGTGCAAATGTACCAAAGTGAGCCTTGCTCTGCCCCTCTCTCATTTCAAAGGCTGGATTTCTGTGGCACAGAACAGATCAGTGGATGTGCCAGCAGTGGTAAGAGTTCAAAGCTGAGCACCTCGTTACATCTGGCAATCTGTTCCCTATAGCAATGGCCACCTTAGTTTATGCTGTAGCCAGCCCTAACAATGTCACATCACAAGTCTGTCGGCACCCAGATGTAGCCCCAAAGCCCCAGCTCAATAAATAGGTGAAGAATCCACCCTTACTCACACAGTCCCATTGATGTGAATAGTCAGATGTTAAGTATAAGTTAAGGTTGGTGTAAAGGAAGCTCAGAGGCCTGGGAGTGCTGTCATCTAATTCTCTTTAAGCACCCTCATCTTGCCAGGGTAAGCGGTAGAGCTGCTATGCAAGAAAATATAATCTTAAGGAAATATTCCATAATAAAGTGCACAGAAAACAGACATTCTCCTACTTTTAATTCTCTTCCTAATTGCTAACAGTATGTAAAAATACACGGGGCAGTAAAATTAACTAGGACCTTCTGTTTTAAGTATAGAAACCACAACTGTGGAAGCTCAGCATGCTTTGTGGATACCATGAAAATGTAAGCCCTAATGTGCTGTAGCTGCAATCTGATTCCCAGCATCTGTCCTCAAAGTAGGGAATTGGTGGGGGAAGGGCCCTTCTGGTCAGGGAATCACATCCACATTGTCATTTCCTAGACAAAGAACAAGAAATTGTCCCGTCATACTGTGTACGAGATGACATTTTGCTCTGTTTAATAAGTCTGATTGTGACAGATAGTAGAAACTCCCTAAAAACTCCCCACAAGTTTAGGACTTTCTAGTAAATCATCTTGACAAACAGTCCACGAAGACAAGCATCCGGGAAAGACAATGCTGTTTGACAGGACAACAGATCTGACAACTTGTTGCTGACAGGCCTGTCTAATCCATCCAGTCCACACTTAGCTGGAAAAATCTGAAAAAATCAGCCTCGCAGTGCAGTGCCCTTTGCCTGCTGAGCCAGCCCCGCCAGCTGAAATGCTGGGGGTCGCAGCAGGGCAGCCCTGCTTGCGTGCTCCTGCTGCCCCCAGCCTGCCAGCCCAGCAGGCAACAGAGGAGCTGCCAGCTGCTAATGCAAGGTAATTAAATTTTTCTTCCCCCTGTACTTCTGCAGTACTGCACAAGATTAACATTTTTCACATTTTCAGTAGGATGTGGCCACCTTTGAAAATCAACCTTTCTTTTAGGTCGTTCTCACTCCTTTCACATTTGGTCCATGTCCCATTCACCGGCCTAAGGCTTCCCAGTTTCCACCCTTGCTGTCACGCTCTTCCTCTCCCACTGCAAGAGCACCGGTGCAGGGGAAAAAAAATAGGACAGCTTGAAGAAGAGACAGGAGTGCAGGGACCAGAAAAAAACCGAAGTGAGAAATAGGCAAATGGGCCAAAGTAAAAACCAAACAAAAAATGTAATATTTTGAAATAAGAATCAGATTTTTCTATCCACAATTCCTGAGAATCCCAGAACAAATGACCAGACAGGTTTCTGGGTGGAAAAAGAGCACACTTCTAGGAAAGGTGAAGTGTGTGCTTCTACTTTTGAAGGAAGATTTAGAGAAAAAAAATACTGAAAAATTAAAAAGGATAATTATGGGAAAAGTACACTACATGAAAGGGCAGCTAAAGAAAACATATGTGTCAGTGCTGAGAAGATATCGGAGAAGTAAAAAAGAGAAAAGGAAAAAAAGAACATATGCTGATGCTTTTTTTCTTTCAAAACTGTGGCATGATGTCCACAGCATCCTGAATCCTCAGTTTAGCAGATTTAAAATCAGCCTTCTGGCTTCACGTATGGAGGGAAGAGGAAGGGAGGGAGTGGACACCTTCCATCAACGAGAAGTCCAGCAGAGCTGCAGACCACACGGCGCTCTAGCCTTGTCAGAGGTTTCCTGCTTCTGTGCAGCTCTTGCTCTCCTCTGCCTACATTTTATCACTCAGATGTAGCGACAGCACTTTGGGGGGAAAAAAATAGATGACCAGAGGGAAAAAAAGCAATGCTTGCATTTAGATGCAGCAGAAGAACCATCCCACCCTGAGGGAAAGAAGCTCTTTATGCCTCTGCCTGCTGCCACGTCTGGTCCTGCCATGGGTGAAGAGGTCAGAGCCTGAGCTCTGGGCTGACGCAGGGCAAGTTAACATGACTTATTCTTATCTGTTTCATGAACAAAAAACCACCAATGTTATAAAAAATAAAACACAAACAGGATATTTTTGGGTCTCAGAGACCAGTTCTTGTAAGCTGGGAAACACCTCCTTCATGACTGAGTGCCTTGAGCTTAACACTTTCCCCCCAACCCTGCAATGCAGGGCATGACCAAGACCCTTCTTACCTCTCTAGCCTCCAGCACAGGTCAGACACAGGCCAGTATTCAGGTCACAAAGGAAACTGTAAATCTGGCATTGATATATACTTTTGCCTGTTTGTTAGAGATAGCCCTTTATACATAACAGGCATACTATGACCTACAATTTATAGGATTTAGACCTACACTGCCAAATAACCCAGCTTCCCAGCTCAGTCCCAGGGTCTGGTGCTGTGATAGTCTTATTTTACATGTGAGTCCATTTGTGGGCCTTCTTTTACAGCAAATCAGTGCATTCCCTTCAAAACAAACCCCAGAGGTGATTCCAGGGGTAGTCAACGCCAAAAATCATGCCATCTCAGCAGCATGGACCCCTCAGCCTTCCTTTGCTTTTCACCATCCTTTCACGCTGTCCCAGCCAGTGTCACCCCCTCAGCCTCCCCTCACCTTTTCCAGGTAATTTGAACCAATAAAACATGGATGCCATATCTTGAATGCACGAGTAAGGGGGTGTAGGACACAACTTGCTCTAGGAGGGGACAGCTCTGAGAAACATGGACATGAGCCACTCTGGATGGAGGCCTTTGGCTGCAGAGAGAAATAGTCATGGTTGGCTCAGAAGAATCAGAAAAAACCCACTATTCTTAGAAAATAAAAGTCTTTTCTTATTTTACTAAGCTTGGGTGATTACTCTTCACTGTGATTTGAAAAGGGATGATCCAAAACTTTAATGCTGTTATCATTTAGATGGAGAGAAATGGTGGAAGAACATATAAAAAGAGGTTTTACACTGCAGAGCTTTTAATATGAAATGTTGCCAGTTGCAGGACATAGCAAATTGTACAGAGATCCTACAGAAGCAACATCTCTGGTATTTTCCCACCACAGCAACGTCCAAACTCTGATGCCATGGACGTAGATTGATTTTTTAAGGCTTTAAGGAGCTTTTGGAAACCGAACTAGTTGTAAAGTAGGCAAGATTTTATAGAATCGCTTGTAGTTGTTATCCAATCCTTTTTCTTCAGACCTGGCCACAGGCTCACCCCACAGAAGCACTATTTACAGCCCGCTGCTCAAGACGGCAGGCGGGTTTGAGTTGGGCACGTGCACAGGGGCGTTATAGAAAACGGATCTGTATTTGAGCACTGGCTCTCCAGCAGGACCTGTGCTTTACGGAAACTTGGTTAAAAATCACTGAAAATGGTACATCCGAAGGAGAAGCTGGGGGAAGGGAAGCAGAGGAGGCGAAGCAGATGTGCCTAACTCCGGCTGTTTTACAAGCTATGACTCCAGCATTCGGCACCAAGCATATGCTATATTTTCTATTTGAAAGCCGACTGCCACTTCAAATGAAAATGGTTTTGTATGTGCTGCACCATAAAATTACACAGACACAGAGGTCCACGCTAACTAGCTGTTTACCTCTGTGTTCTACCACAGCACATAAGTTATAATCGGAGGAAGGAAACTCCTAGGAGATCTGAAGGCTTAATTGTTTCAGCGTGCAGATGGTTTGCATTACAGCAAATCGACACAGCTCAAGGTCAATCCATAGTTCAGCAATAGCTGCTTTGGCAAGTGAATTTTAGTTTGTTTACGCCTCTTCTGGGGAAGGTTTAATGGCTTTGTTACTTATTTTATAGATATTTCTAGGCTTAAGAAACACCGCAACAGGTGAAACTGGAGGAGCGTATGTTGCCACAGCCATTTCCTTCATGTCTGGTACCAAGCAATTTTTAGAGCAGCTAAATATAGCTGTTTTCCTACAACATTTGAGCCCTTTGTTTCAACATGTTGTCTTTTCTGTCACTAACATAAAACGTCTCTGTTACAGATTCGTGAAGACCTCTCCCGCAACTCTGATTTTCTTTGCGACATTGAGATTTGCCACGCAACCTCTGCACCGAGAGACTAAGGTCTGACACAAGTATTTACTCTTGCCCTTTGGCTATCAGTCTGTGCTGCCCCTCTCCCAGAGGTTCCCGGTCCCTCTGCACAGGCTCAGCTGTTCGTGAAGCAGCTGCTGAACTGCCTCAATTTAGGGCTTAGACGGTTAGGATAAACTGGAACCAATTTTGACTTTATTTATTTATTTTTTTAATAGCACCAGGATGAAATCTGCCATGATACAGCAGCTGCTTCATCAGCTGAGCCATCCCTCTGGGCGAAATGGAGCTCCCCAAGAGGAAAACAGGCTGGGCACCAGGGCAGGGGGCCACTACTGTAGCGATACCGAGGTAAGACATAACTGGTCACAGGTTGGAGAGCTTCACGGAGGAGACAAACACAAAGCACTCTGGGGCACAGAGCACCAGCCTGCGTGAGCCACAAGCACTTTATTTTGTGCCGCATACCAACTGGATCCCAGATCTGTCCGGGTACCTGCCATTACAAAGGCAATCCTACCAAAACCAATTGTTAAAAAACTGCATTCAGCAAAAATAGTGCATGTTTTTTGTTTTAAAAGGGATAGACTTTGTTCCTCATGCCTCGTCTTCAAGTTCTGCTGATCAGTGCTTATTCCCATCAGTCGTCCGCCATCTCCATCATTTACCCTCTACTTCTTGTCCCACAGCGGCTGTACCAGACCCCCCACATAATTGTGTGGCAGCAACATGTCTTCCCACCTGCACTCGATGACAGGAGTGCCAGACCCAAAGAGAAACCACAGCAATGCATTGGCACGGAAAGGTTATGTTTGTGTGACTCGGTAGATGTACGGCTGCGACTGTATGTCCATATGTGCAGGTAATCTAACACTGCGGATGCTCATCCCCTCCCCTGACATGAGACCAAATTAGCAGAGTCACAGGATAATTGAAAGATGGGCTGTACCTCAAGGTCAGAAAGTAATCAGTGAACATGCAGCCTACTTGCAGTCCTCAAAATATGTCAGAAATGTTACTGAATGTATCATCACAGCAGAGCGATGCTAAAAAGCTCACGCTCTTCACTGTGTGCATTGGGGGCTCTACCTTTGCTTTGTTTGAGTCTGAAAGTCTTTTTAAAAACTGTTTCAAAGACCTGTTTTGAAATTGACTTTGGAAAACTCTTCAAACCTCTTAAAAGAGGCTTGTGGCAGGGCTGTGTGGATCTGAGACAGAGAGGCACACCAACGCTGTGAGCCATACCTAAGAATTTCAGATCCACGTCCTGGAAGCAATCTGCTGCCACAACCCTCCCTCCACGCTGCGCCCAGCGGTCCTCGGTGCGGCCTTAACATCTGCTTCAGCATCTGCTCTTTCAGGAGGATCTGCCTCTGTGTGCTTTGCTGTTTCCTAAGCCCTGCCTGCTATTGCTCAGGCTGGCTGGCAGCCCTCACCACCCCTCCACCGTCGGGCAAATACCCTTACAAGGAAATGCAATGATTCGCCCCCCTCCTCGGTGGGACTCCGGCTGGCACATCCACCCCTGTAAATCCATAATCCATCTTTATTGGATCCATTTAAAATAACTTTGGGAGGCAAAAGGCAGGCGGAGCTTCAGGTGTCTAATTCTTCGCAGGGATGATAAGCCGAGGTGCATTTACGGGACAGTGTGTAAAGTTTGTCTAGCTCCTAACTTGGACAAGAGGCTGCAGGCATCTGGGGCCAGAAGACATGCAGCTGCCAAAACGAAGCAGGTGGCTGGGAGTGGAGCAAACTGCCTCCAGAGCAAACTGCTCCGGCGGAGCAGCCCTGCCAACAGATTCTGCAGGTCAGCTATTGAAATGGTTTGCACATCAGCATGTTTCAAATTTTGCATGCAGCCTTTCCCAAAAGACCTCAGCATTTGGAGGGCAGTTGTAAAGAAGGGGCTGTTCTCAGAGGAAAGCAATTTCCTAAAGAATTCATTTCCTTACTCAAACACCAGAAAGGTGGAAGGTTTTCCTAAAACTGGCACTGAGGGCATATCTGTGACATGGAGATAATTACTGGAAGTAGCCGGTGAAACTGCCAAATCGGGCTACAGCAGAACTGCCAGAAATTTTTTCCTTCTTAATTGCAGCCAAAAACTGCAGGTGACTGAAAAGAAACGAGAAGTGTGGGGAAGAGTGTGGAATGACCAGGAAAGACTGCTCTTACGCACAGTGCTTTAGCACAGTCTAGAGGACTTGCCTGTGAAATGCTGCCAACCGTTGGACCACGGCCAACTCATCTTAAAATCCGGGTAGCCTGGGATTGGGTGGGATGGAGGCACACACACTTCCCTCATGTCAGAGGCCCCTGATGTGTCTGCTAACCTCTCTTTTTGGCTCAGGATGCGGGGCAGTTCCTGTCCCCAGCTCTGGGACACGCTGTGCTGACTCCCAAGTAGGCAAAGAAGGCTCAAAACTGCAAGTTGAGGACACTATGAAGAAAAAAGAAGTTGGTTAATAGATGTTTACAAACTGTTAGTGAAACCAGATCTGTTGCAGCAAAATTCTGCTCTCACTGGCTCCAATGGACCCTACGTCTCCTTTTTCACTGTCTAACCTAATGCAATGATCCTCAAGCCCAAGAGCGGGGCTGCCCTGGGAGGCCCAGACTGTGTGATGGGAGACAGAGGGAGACAAGAAAAAAAAAATCCAGATGGCTCATGTCAGCCCCTCTTGTCCCTTTTCTGCTTCTCTCTTCCTCTTTCTCTTACCAGTGAAGGTCTCCCCTCTCTCCAGCCCCCCATGGGGGATGTACAGATGGGATGAGATACCCCTGTGTAGGGCAGCCCAGCACAGCGCAGGAGGTTGCTGCTGGGACGTGGAGCACAGGATCTCAGAAAGATGGTTCAGCCAAAGGAGAAGACCCCTGACCTACCCCTAAAGAGTAACATTATGGACACTTCCCAGACAGACAGCAGCTGCCTCATTACAACGGGAAATATGGATCCTAGGTATTTCCAAAACACTTACTTCTTGTATTCATTCACTCCAATAAATCATTCCTGTCTCTAGCTATATCTGTTAATTGTGGGGAAAAGAATATAAAGTACTCAGTAAAATCATAGTTCACAAATGCAGCTGTCAGAGATTTTACTCCTTCCACTCTCTCATTCTGAGTTACAGCTTAATTTACCCTATCTGTCTGTAATTGTCAATTTTAGGAATTCACCCTTGTTTTCCTTCCCCAGATTACGGATTCTTTAACAAATTCAGGAATATTCATAGAAGTTAAGGGTAAATCATAAAGAAGAAATGATCAAGTTCTCAGAATGTAACTCTGTGCCATACAACACATTTATTCACCCGTAATATTTTGCAAGAAAGAGCTCATCCTCAGTGTGACTGTGAGCAGCAGATAAGTGAGGAATATTATTCACAATGTAACTATTTCTTCTACTTCTGACTCCCCAGACTGGCACATATTTGAAGTAAAATGAAACAGCAGGTTTGCATACCGTGGGCACCTCCCTCCCCCTAGAAGAAGGAAGAAAAGAAAGCTGGAGGCAAAAGACTAAAAATTAAATCAGCACATCTGAAAACCAAGGCCAAATTGACTTGCTGAAGGCCATATCTAATCAGTCATTAGTAGAGCAAGGGCTGCAAATCTGGCTTCCTCAGTCCTAGTTTCATGCTCTAATTCCTACCTCCAACAAATTGCTTTATAATAACCATAAGACCTTACTGATTAGTCATATATGCAGATAAGGAAATCTCTCTTCAAGGTTACTGTAAAGGGAAATATTAGTCAGGATGGCAAAAGGAAGGTCGAGGGGAGAGAACAGTGCAAATGGAAAACTCAGAGCGGAGCGTGGACTGAGCAATGTTCCCCTAAACACAAGTTTAGAAGTATTGAGAAATTTAAAAGTAGTTCTCAGCCTTGCTATACACTCGTATTCCTTCCCCAGAGAATAATGTTGCAGAATTGCCCGATAAGGCTGTTGTGATAGAAAAGCTTAGTGAAATCAAGAAAACGTAACTTTATCCTGAAGTTAGGCAGGATGCACAGTGCTGACCTCATCCTGCTGCCCCATGGTAACTATCACCACTGCTTTGTTCTCACTCAGGACTATAACGCGAATAATCAATGATGGTATTTATCTTGCTGTAAACAAACATTCTGTCAGAGAAGACAAAGCCTTACAAGGGGATTGACCATGGCTACACACACGCAAGCACTGTCAGAGAAAGAGATGGAGAAGCATAGGATATGATTAGGCAAAGCAAATAATTGTATCCAGTTATCCAGCTGACTTGAGCACATCAGTAGGTAAAATACCTGAAATGGGCATCTGCAGCTCTCTATTGGTTCACAAGACTAGTTGTAACCTACTCATTTGAAGATCTCTTGGGGTCTCATGCTGAAAGTTTTCTTCTCAAAAGTAAAAGGGAGATGATTTTTCCATTTTTCTCTAGGGATTACCCACACAGGGCAGGCATGCAGAGACCAGCTGGGTTTATCTTCTTGGGGTGCTGTCCAGCTTCCAAGCAGCATGGCTCCAGGATGGGTTAGGACCTGATATCATACTCATCCTCAGGAAAGGCCTCTTGATTAAGAAACAGGTCACAAGTCATAAGAAAGCCAAAAGTCACAGGTGAAAGGTGATCAAGATGCAAACCTACCTCTGGATCAAAAATCTCATCTGAAATATCACTACTATAATGTAAGGTGTATATGTTGAATGAAGCGATGAAGGGACTTAATCTCATTTTTGAAAGGGTTGTTACATCCTTTGTGAAATAAATATTCATGGAAATAAAAAAAAAATAAATCAACCACTGATCACCAGCGTGTTCTTTGTAGAACAAACCAGATGTAAAAAGCTTGTAGGAGACTACATTTTGTAGCTGTCTCTGTGTTCAAAAGAAACATCACAACAGCCTTCTGTATCTGAGCACCTTCTTTCGCTTGGCAGTAAAGGATCAGAAGATCACAGGAACCCGAGGTACAGGATCCCCACTGGGACCTGTGTTGCAGGAACGGAGGCTTACAAGACTTAAATAAAAAGGGAGAAGGAAACATGACAAAGTGACTATTGCTAGAGATCTCCCACCAGTGCTATGAGAACCCAGTATGTTTTGATCCTGGGAAAGCCAGCTACTTCTTTACACTTTGGGTAGGAACAAGAGGACCACTCCCCAGAAGATTGACTAGTATGACTTCATTGCTATTGCTTTTAAATGACCTAGCAACTGGTGGCAGTTTCCTCCTTCCCAGTAAATATATCAAAGCATTAACACTTATTACGTCACTGAATTTTTAGGTGCTCATGCACACTATTTGCAGAGTAAATGGAGAATATGTAAGTTAATATCCTCACTTTCCGTGGAGCAGACTGACATGAGACAACACATGTGAGAATGGAGCTTCATTGTGGAACGAGATCCCTGGGAGAAGGGGAACCACTACGCAGCATACGTAGAGCTGGGGAGAAACCAAGCTCGTGCAAACGAGCAGACACCAAGGAATAGTCCAGAGGGAAGCTTTTAGGTAGCGTCCCCAGTTAGAGGAAGCCGTGAATCAGTAAGGAAAAGCTCTGTCTCCTGTTGTTTGATTCCCACTCTCTGGGAAACAAGGCTTTACATTCATGTAAGATAAACAGGACTGCATCAGAACAACATAGGGCCCTGTTCTCTACCTGTTTTCCTAGCAGCTGTCTGTGGGGCTGCTGGCTGGCAAGCTACTCGGATCAAAGACTGGGAACAAATATTTTCATATCTTCACCCAGCAATGTTATCATTAAAAATAATCAAAAACCACTCCCCACCTTCCTTCCCCACCAGGGAAGGTTTTGCATCATGCCCTTCCTGCACTGAGTGAAAAGGCAGCAGCAATCTCTTCTCTGTATGTTTCCAACAGCTGCTAACATCATAAGTCAACAAAACAAGCCTGATACTGTAGGAAAAAAAAAAGAGAGATAGTGTGAAGCTTCGAGAATATTTTAGGCAATCTGGATGAGAATGGGAGTTTCACAACAGTTCTGATTTTCTCTTCTAATCAGCTCTTGCTGCCATCTTATTTGCGTAGGGCAGGTCTACATGGGGTGAATTAAGTAGTCTGCAGTTGTGTCACCAGCCCAGCTACCTTCCTGAACATTCAAATGTGAAATAAAATCAGCCTTATGAACAAGCACACTAGAAAGTGTGTGATACTAAATATTTATTTGGACCCTCATCCTGCTTGGAAACCAGTCACCCCTGTGGTTTAATAGATTAGGAGGGACGTGATGCGGCTGCTGGTAATTCCATTTTGGCCGAGGTGTTTTATGGATATAAATTAAATAATCAGGTAGCCTGTGAAGGGGGGGGAATGAAAACCACTGTCACCCTGTTTACCTCTAACAGAAAGGTGAAGTTTAGTTGTCCATCTGTCATCGACGGCATATGGACTTCTGAGAAAAGTCAATGTTAGGACAGACTCACCCCCCACTCAACGGTTTCACAGCCAGTGTTCCTTTTCTTTGCATGTTTTGAGGGTTGAATAAGGCACTCAAGATGCTATGATAACTTATCATCCAGCAACTGGGCAACTTCCATGTCCAATTGTAATCCACAACATATAACAGTAAAATACCCCTCTCCACACACACAGGTTTTGACGCAGGCAGCCAACATCCATTTGCCTACACACGCCCCATCAAAACCAATCATCCTAGTGATCGTTGTCCTGATCTGCATCTTGAAAATCTACCCTAAAGGTAAGAAAGAAACCATGCTCTGATCTCTTTGCTGCGAACTATCACAAGCCCAACCCTCAGGATCCTGGCTTGTTGCCGGCCCCTCCCCGCCTCCGCTTGCTCAGGCAGAGCCTGGCCACTATATCATAGAATCATAGAATGGTTAGAGTTGAAAGGGACCTTAAAGATCATCGAGCTCCAACCCCCCTGCCATGGGCAGGGACACCTCCCACTAGACCAGGTTGCTCAAAGCCCCATCCAGCCCGGTCTTGAACACCTCCAGGG
>KZ505651.1:1168307-1207579 GCA_002844005.1 Limosa lapponica baueri | reverse complement strand
GTATCTTATCTAAATCTCCTCTCTTTTAGTTTAAAACCGTTACCCTCGTCCTATTGCTAACCTCCCTGATAAAGAGTCCCTCCCCATCTCTGCTCTAGGCCCCCCTTCAAGTACTCTTCAGGTGAGATACACAACACATAAAACTCAACGTTTTAGAGGATCAGTTCTCCTTTAACTTCTTCTCCAACACAATTAGGCAAGTGCAAGCCTATATTACTTGTATTAAGTCTATAATGTGATCATCTGTGCTCTGCTGAGCCTGCTGAGATACTGGGAAGATATTAATAACTTTGAGTTAGGAAGAAAACTGTCCCAATAAAAAACAATGTAGTTGGTATTTTACATCCTATACCCGGCACAGCACCGACAGCAGGAACTGGAAAGGATTGTGGAAAATTGTATGTGGTAAGAATAGCCTGTATTAGAAATAAATGGTGGAAGAACATTGATCGTATAATGACAGCTGACAAAATGGCAGGTTGAAACTGGTTACATTATTAGGGAAACACATATTGTTTTCTAGGGAGACTATACAAACCACTTGAATATGATAACACGTAACTGTGCAAAAATCAAAAGCGTATTTTAAATCTTCCCCTTGTCTAATAGTAGCATTTTCCTGTAACTTGAAGCTTTGTCTGTTTCTTCTACATAACTAGAAAATCAGAGCTGTTTGACTGGAGTTGATCTGGTTGCTAAACAACTGATAATTGATATTCTCTGGGTTTCAGCAATGTGTCTCTAAGCAGTGAGCTTGCTACCTTTCTGTTTGAAAGGTCAGGCCTGTATATTTTCCACTTACTTTAAAATGGAAAAAAAACCCAAAACACCAACTTAAGAAAAAAAGTTTAAAGGCAGAGGTACTGATCAAAATGTGTGATTTTAAAATAATGTTTAAAAGCCATAGTGGTATAACAACATGACTCTGATTGCTTCTATGGGCTGAAAATTCCCACCAGGTGCCAACAAGCTGAAGTCCATTCTGTTGAAAATATTAATTCTAGTATTACATTATTTGGTGGTATGATGATACAGGTCCCCTCGCCATGTGCCTCATCCAGTCTTTACTTATTGGGCTTTAACATCCACTTTTAATTTTAAAAAGCTCTCCTTGTTCAAATGTGTCTTTTGGATTCATCCTACTTGCAATATTCAACTACCGTCTCAGTCACCATCAGCCCAGGCGTTTATTTGGTCTGCTCTAGCATGATGCCTACGCCGGAGAATACTAAAGAAGTCCAAATATCTGATATAGTAAATTAGACTTCTTAAAAATGTTGCAATTAATTTATAATTTAAAGAACTTAAGTCAGTATTGTGCAAAGCCCATTTTAATAATACCCCTGTGAAGGAAGGCTGCAGACAGTAGTGCCTCAAGAACTGTTACAGATACTCTCAAATTATTTTTTGAAAGCTTGGGACTAATTTCTAGTTTATACAATCTGTCAAGGCTTTTATTTTTGCCAAATGGATTTCCCTAAAAGTATCCTGACCCATATACACAATTGGAACTGAAATCAGCTTCAGGTGTGGTTTAAAAGTTTTCCCAGTCACTGGCAGAAATGAAGTCATGCTCCACCTGCCAAAACAAATATAAATCAGTTTTTGTCTTTTCCTTTCAACTACTATCAAGTATAACCAGGTTTAAGAGAGATTTGAAATACACAGGCCATAAAGCCCATGCCCATTGTACAGCATACACGCCACTATCAAAAGTTAATAGAGCAGGGCAATCAATAGCTCAACAGTAGCTTTCATTATCAATCAAGAGCCGTACACATTTTCATCATGATATTTTGCTCTGTATTGTCATTTTTTCCCATTTTTTTGCGAAGAGATGTCAAACTACCTCATTTCTGAGTGGCAAAAACTGAAACTACTTTCAGTTCCAGTTACACTTAGATGATAACCTCAGGGGCCATCCAGGTCCAGAAGTTTCTGTATTTGCACTCTGAGATCCTTGTAGTCTTCTCCACAGCAGATTCATGCATTTTGAAGCAATCTTGGGTGTGTTATCCCAGCCATTTGGGACAGCCTACATTCCTTTCTATTATTTACCAAGTGCCTCAGGTCTTGTACAAACCTCATCTCCCACCACCCTCCATCTTTGGGAAAATTTGTGTGCAGTGAAACCTCTTTGTGAAGGCAGACCATCCTGAAAGAGAAGTTGTATCTGTGGCTCATATATAAGAAATGTTAACAATTAGATCCATCTGGGGTGAAAAAAAAAATGAGAAAAAAATGGAAGTCCACATAATGGCTTCGATACTTCTCAGACTTTGAGAAACTCCTGGCAGTGTCAGTCAGAAGGTGTTGCTCCTGTGATGCAATGTGGGAGCACAGGAGAAGACTGCTGGAACGGGGCTCTATTCATCCCCTCTGCTCGTTCCTGGAAGAAACTGGCAGCTCTTTCTGAGTGCTCTGTTGCAAGATCACAGAGAACCTACATCCATCATTTCCTCTTTAATCTCTATAGGAAGCCTTTTCAGGAGGGAAACATTTAAGGCCACACAATTAGCAAAACACGATCCCCTTTTCGCCTGAGCCATATATTTCTGCCATCAGGTACTTGCAGTATGTTTGAAATTGTGAGTTTCATTTACAAGTGTTTAACCCTGCAGCCTTAGTGATCTCCCAAAATAGCTAAATAATGGAATTTCCTACACCTTTTTATAATGAAATATACGTGTGTATATATATATATATACACACACACATAGAAAGCTCAAAGTTCAGGCATTTTGAGCTCAAATGACTTGTTAACAAGGTCAAGCAGCATGTCCAGATTCTGAGACTATCTGACCACTCGTGGGTGCACCAAAGTGCTCCAGCCGCTGGCAGAATTGCACCAGATGAAAATCCCTCGGAAATCTGTTGACTCCTTTTGCAAAATGAGCAGTTAAGAGCCTGTAAGAAATCCCTCTTTCCCATAGGGGAAATCCTAAGTCCAGATTCTCAAACCGTGGTTCAACAAGGTGCTTGTTCAGGGTTATTTGGAATTCAAGGTGTTCCAGCCAGACCACGACACCCATCCCCTGTTGTGCTGACAGTACGGTTCATGAGACATGTTGAGAGCTAAAGAGCCGATCAGGCTTTGCAAGAGCAAACATTAGAAGCCACAACATTTCCCTGAGCCGTACTGAAACAGCACTGCCCAAAAGCAGCAGTATACTGTCACCACTGGGAGTGGAAGGGTAGGGGGGAACATGCGACAGTGTCTGGGCACGAATGAGCATCCAGGACCAGGAACTACAGCGGAGCCACCAGCTCTGCTGCACCCAGGGCACCGCAAGGTCACTGCAGCAAGACAAAGTGCAGTTTATGTCACCTGGATCAAGTGGGAGATATATTCACATTGCCTGACCTGGCCTAAAATGGTCTTAGGCTGTACAGAGTTAGGTCTCAAAGCATTCGTCTACCATCGTACTCACAGCAATCTTCTCTCTGTGTGGAGGAAGTAACGTTAAGTATAAAGGTCCCTTTAAAATAAAAGATCTAACTGTACCAGCGTAAGAGTGCCAATATAACAACTTCAAACTAGTGTTTTGCCCACATAAAATTATTTTGTCTTAAAAAAAAAAACTACACTTCAAACCAAAATGGTTATCCCAGTAGGAAGAAAATGCACAGAGCCCAGGACTAAGGCTTGTTAGCAAGGCGTTCCTCTCCATACACACTATAAAGTTTGAGTAGCTCTGAAAAATCCCTTCACATTTTCAGTCGACGCTCACTGTGTGGATGAGACATCCCCAAATACGCGCGTGGTCTTCACAGATATGCATTTTACTAGCATAGCGCATGCAAAATTAACTGGTTTTGCATACCATGTGATTTTCAAAGTCACGATGTAGGTAAAGCAAAAGCGGGCATCCCTGGAACGCTTATCAGTTTGCTTCTCGCTGGGGGGGGACTGCTCTGTGCCAAGTATCTGACGGCTACGTTAGCAAATGCTGTGGTGCAACACAAGCAGCTCTGTAAAGCACAGCAAGCGGTGCTGAGAACCCAAAGTCCTCAGTATAAACACTTCATGCGTTTCACTTAAGACAATCTCTGTTTTGGTCCTATGGACTGAATGCCCATTAATGGTCGGAGAGCTGTTAGGTAGGCTCCTGGAGTGCCTCTTCTCAGAGGTTTCAGGAATAAGCTTCATTTTCATCTGAAAGGGAATTAGGTTTATGTGCTCTAAGAATGCTTGCTGATATTAACCAAAACAAGGGAAGTGAGGACAAGTGGAAGGTTTGCTTCAAAAGCACACTCCTGCGTCTAACTAAAACCCTGCAGAAGACTAGACACAATCCACACAATAAGAATGCAAGAATAATTTTGTAAAGGAAACAGTTTCAGCCTTTTTCCCATCCTCTGACTCCTTCACTATCTTATACTAAACACCTACTCAGTTGTATATGTGAGATGGAGGTTCAAATTTTTAACAGAAAGGAAAAATCACCATAAGGCTGAGACTAGCTCCAGAAACTTTTAGCATGGAAGGGAAAAGTAATTTTGAAAACGCAGCCTGAGCTGGGAGTTTTATTTCCTTAAATAGTGACCTGTAAATGCTAGCTTGTTTAACAATGTTTCCATTCGGAGATCTTAAAGTGATTTTTAAAAATTCTAATTCCTTTTTTACCTACAAGAAAAGAAGGTATCTCCTAGAAAGACAAAGTAGTATGAGCAGGTAAGTGTCAGAGGAAGGAGTGGAGTCAAACCTTGCAGCCTCCATCGACAGCCGGGACAGCCCTGCACAAAGAAAATCACTTCTCCCAGTAGGAAACACTCCAGGTTTTGTGCACGTAAATGATTGTTGCTTCAAAATCAATGGATGATGGATGCTGAAAATAACATGTGAATCCTCATCTTACATATATTAGTTGTCAGGCACACACTGACCCAAACAGCCAGTGAGGAAAATGGAGATTTGCAACAACTGTCATCCACAGCAACCGGCCAAATTGTGACTTCTTCCAAGAGGAAGGAATCAGTAGGAAAAAAAAAGTACTTCTTTGATGCAATTTTGTTGCACACAAACAAATGCACACGAAATTCAGCTTCCCCAAATACTGTAAGGCGCAACCTGCAAGAAACAGTCTCCTTGCTCGGCATTCACAGCCACTTTACCCAAGACAGGACTAGCTCTTTCTTAGATCTCTCATGGCCAATTTGTACATGCCTTTTTGAGTATGAATGGCTTCTAGTGGCCTTCTCCTTCTGTTCCTGTGGTATTTTCTTGCTGATAGTCACCCACACTTCCAAAACCTGTGTTGCCACATCCTTCCTCCTCCCCATCCCTGCTACTCTTCTTTCCACCGTTATTCCCTTCACTCTTCCCAACGGCAAATCACGAGGAGCTCACAAGAGACACCGTGTCCTCAGTCGCAGTTTGGGTGGCTGGAGCAAGTGTCTCCCCCACCAAATAAATGTTGCACTTGCAGAGAAAATCCAGCGCTGACCTGGAGCACGTGCAGCAAGCTCAGCAAGGGCACTGAGAAATTTTGGTGCCCTCTCAGAAGTTTCTACTGGTTAGATGTGAATGTTCAAAGGCTTAACATCTGACTAAGTTTGGGATGACTTTTGTGGAGGACAAAAGGTAAACGTATTTGAAAATGCAAAGAGGCATGAGCTAATTAGCACAATACAACTGTTATTACAGCACTAAAAGCCTATAGGGCTCATTATCACTGTATGAACCTCCTTCTCAGAGGACCCCTGCTCTGTCTGCAAAAATGTGCTGCTTTGATGTACTCCCTGAACAAAGAAAAAGGCCCTGATGTTGAGGGTGAAATGCAGGGAGTGACGCTCCGTGGTGGTTTAAGGAAGGAAATGAGGAGCCACACTGTGACCCATTGAAGCTGCTGGGGAATCCAGGCGAGGAAATTTGAAATTACCTTGAGAGGGATTTGATGAGAACTGGGGGATTAACACCAATCCCGGTAGGACCTTTAATGGTCACAAATAGCCAAGCCCTTAGTTTAATTTGCCTCCCAGTGGCACTGCACCCAGCAGCACAAGTCACCTGGCTCATCGAGCTCACTTTGTGAGCTGCTTCACGGTATGGCCGAGTCCATCTGAAGAGGAGCTCTGTCCTCATGTTCTCATCCCCTGCCGTACGTGCCTGCTCTGACCCCACAGTCACCCAAACCACGAGGGAAAACACCTTTTTGCATGGCTACTTTTCAGCCACTTTGGCTGAAAACTAATTGGAGCAGGAGTGACCCAGCTGGCAGCGGCCAGTTGGAGCTCAATCCAGCCGTACTGTAAAATCCCAGCACTGGGTGGGAAATTTAGCTTCACTGGCCATGCCTAAGTGAGACATTCTTCCTGAGCAGCTGGGTGAGGCAGGCAGACCACACTTCATTACAGAGCTGACAAGAGAAAGCAGTAATTACATGAACGCGAGATCTATTACCTGACCGTTGTTGTACGACGGATCTAAGGTGTCATGTGGAGCGAGGCAGTCCATTAATTTTCCATTCCGCCGGCAGCCCAGGTGCACCAGATCCCGGCAGTGAGCATGGCAGGTGTACTTGCAATCTGAAACACCCACAGAGACGTGCAAAAAAAAAAAAAAATTTTTTTTAAAAATAGAAGTGTTTAGAAATAAAGTTGCTTCAGGCAAAAACCTAGGAGCACATTCTTATTTGCTACGTGGCCTCAGAGAAACTACCACCTCTCGACTGAATCTCCACATCCGTGCATAAAGATAATAATAGTTACATACTATGGGAGATGTAAATTCACTGGAGCGAAGGTGACAGTGCAGCACACCTCGGTGTCACACTGACATGGCTGCAGGGATGCAGTCCGCTGGCTGGATCGGGGCTGCCCTGGTGAGATGTTTTTGCAAAAAAAATCCACATACTAGGTATTAGCTGCTGTAATGTAAGCTCAAAAGGGGCCGTTCTCAGACAAAACCCAACATTTATGATTTTCTGATAAAAACTTCTATGCGAGTACAATCACCATTACATGGTTTTACATGTTTTAAGCTTAGGTTCTATTAAGAATATCCACATGAATATCGGAAACAGAACGAGAATCTTATCTGACGCTGCAATTAACCTGATAAATCACGGAGTTGCCTTCAGGAACAATTCAGAAATTCCACTTGCTAGCTAGCAAAATCAGCTAAGGTGGCTATTAGACACGTAAATTCATGATAACAGAGGCAGATGGCCCCATCTCCAGTAAGAAATCAGATGATTCATATGGCCTCTAACCTCAGACAGAGAATCATTTTAACAGTATTTGCAAAAAACAACCTGTATAGAATCATAGAATGGTTTGGGTTGGAAGGGACCTTAAAGATCATCAAGTCCCAACCCCCCTGCCATGGGCAGGGACACCTCCCACTAGACCAGGTTGCTCAAAGCCCCATCCAGCCTGGCCTTGAACAACTCCAAGGACAAATCTGCTCTAAAGCCTTGTTGCTTTTGCTGTTTTTCTGTGTAAGTTGGGCAGAGTTCATGATAACACCTTTGTCTAGCACTGAATGCCACTTTCTATTTTTAGGTTTTAAATTGCTTACAATTTTGCCAAAGAGCAACCACTTGTACTTCAAGTTTCCATGCTGAGGAACATCATACTGTTTGTTTTAGAACATTTAGGCTAAAACAATTCAGCCATTTCCAAGAATGACTTTTGAAGGAAATGCTTTCATTTTCCCTAACTAAACTACTCTTGATTTTATTTTTTATTTTTTATTTTGTTACAAAGCTTTACACTTCCCTAGTTTATAGCAAAAGCTGAATTCTGGATGGGCTTTTTTTTGGTTCCCTTATCAGCCTCTCAAAAATCTGTTTCCTTTATGTTTGATTAGATTCTCATTACAGTTCCTCAGGTATAAATTCTTCAGAGTTCCCATTTCCAATCAATACTTGCACTCAAACATGGTTAAATACATTTTATTTGGCACAAAATCTGCCAATACTGAATCAACCTGTCAAAACTTTTCCAATACCAGTGACCCAGCAGGGTGAGTCCATCCTGGATCAGATAACCAGGATGTTTCTGATCTTAAACCAGACTGACTACATCACAATAATACTTCTCAAGTCACACTCCTCTTGGGACATGGGCAAATAGCCTCCAACTAATTACGGGGCAAGAAGGACCC
Source organism: Limosa lapponica baueri (assembly GCA_002844005.1). Classification (NCBI taxonomy): domain Eukaryota; kingdom Metazoa; phylum Chordata; class Aves; order Charadriiformes; family Scolopacidae; genus Limosa; species Limosa lapponica. Next base: position 1,199,469 of record KZ505651.1, on the reverse strand, counting down.
TGTTGCAGTATAAATCAAAACACTGAAAAAAGAGCATCATTGTATTTAATGCAGAATTTGGAAAACATGAAGCAAAATAGGCAGAAGACCACAGAGGGAAAAAAGGATGGTTCAGGCAGCTGCATGGTGCCCAGAACAGCTGTCCCTTGGTACCCTTGTGTGATGCTGGCAAGTCATGCCAGACTTTCCGCAGTTGCTGCTGAATTTCTCCTGGGTGCCACATTTGAGCTACTTCATCCAATTTGCAGGAAACATGGAGGATTCACATCCGCAACTGAAGTCAGGGAGAACTGTGCTTTTAACCCAAATGAGGTTTTTCCAGGGCTCTGTTTTACACTCATGCAGCTGAGATTATTTTTCAGACAACTCACGCACCTCACAGAGGACTTCTGGAAGCAAAAGAACTCTCACATTTGTGGAGCTCTTGAGAGAGGAGAATAATTTTGTTTTTAGGAAGGGACCCCATAAGATGCAGTTGAAAAGCCTCACCCCCACCTGACAGGATTAAATAAAATTTGGAGACGTTCATTGGGTGAGGGAGTGGGGAAGCTCCAAGTGAAAACCAGCATGGGAGCACTTAATTAAAAATTACTTGAATTTCTAATTTTTCTTCATTTCTGAGTTCTTTGCTCTGCAAGTTGAGTTATCTTCTTAAGAAAAAATGCTTATGAGATCGCACTGTTTGTCTACCTTTCTATCCTTCCCCTGTAATTCTGAGAAAGCTGACCAATTTCAACCACAGGCTAATAGCTAATTATGTTCATGTGACTTCTATGAACATTATCTCCTGGGAAAAAGAGGGACACCCAAACTAATACCCACACTCTGGGCAAGGCAGGCAAAACTCAGGTGTTACACCATTGCCTGGCAATGTCTGAACAACCAGTTATTAAAAACATCCCCTCCGTGGTGAGGATGTTACAGGGAATGGGGCACAAATCTGTAGGAAACCAGGCTTCGCTAATTCCCCAACTTTCTATGATTACACAAATATATATACCAAGCATGCACCAACTCTAAAGACGCATTTTCACAAACAATATTAGGAAAAAAATCTGTTAGCTAAACAGTGTTCTGAAACAGGATTACTGATTAAGTTAGGAAATATTATCTCTCAATGATATTTTGTTTGTCATTTATATTCATTTTAATTTGTGAGTCTGTAATGTCATTTATAAGACAAGCCCATAATTTCTGCCTGGCTATTATAGGCATAATTGCAAAAAAATGTAAAAGCTTCATCTCTGAAACTCTTTCAATCATAAACTAGATCTTCACATACTGATTGTAAGCTTAATGAGCAAGACAAGAAAAAAGGGTTATTTTTTTCTAGAACAGTAATACTTAAACCTTTTTTTCCTATGCTTTTTAGCTTTAAACACATTATTTTATTCCATTCACAGCATACAATGTTTCACAGAGGTCCAGCTAGCATCAAATTGAAAAATAGTATCTTTTTCCGGTAATCCTTTACTGGACCGCTCCCAAAATTCCCATGAGTTCAAAAAGTAGCTATTATTCTGGAAAGGCTGTTTTGGCCATCAGATTGTGGATTGCCATGTTATTTCTGCTTGGAAAGCAATCAGAACCAGGTGCTCTTTCTTGATGTGGTCTGAAATGAACGCTGTCCTTTGAATTCAAAGATCGGGGGGCTTTAACTGTGCCTTTAACTGGGCAAGTTGATTGATAGAAGCGTTTACTGACATTTAGAAAAGCTAACAGGTTTATTTCACTAATGCTCAGACTGTCCTGTACACTGGGGTCACTTACGCAAGAGATGGATCAATGCACACTGAATACGTATAATTGTCCTGCATCATTAGGAAATGCAAAGTATGTGTTCATTAAACATTCAAATTTATCCCTTAAAAGTTGCATTGTCAGCTACTGAGACATAATGTAACACCTTATTATTCATTATTCTATTGCAACAATGGCTTGGCTAGAGTCATAGAAAAAAAAATAACTTAGCAAGTTTTACAATTACATGAAATCAAGCCTACTCCTCCCCTGTCTTCAGATTTCAACACGTTCATTTTACATTAATAGTCCCTACCTGATGTTTGGGTTTTCTTCACCTGAAACTTGATTTTGCCTGATAGCTTGTAAATAGCTGTTCCCATAACTGATTTGCTCCAGGGCGGCACAGCAGAAAGCAAGCGAGTGAACAGGCAGGCACCCCAGCAGATGCTCCAACATCAGACCCTAGTAATTGAGCATTACTGAATCAGGCAGCGGGAGGCAGAGGCTCAACAGTAAAGTCTCTCGACCCTGCTGTGGTTCTTCCCTGCCTAGGAAATGTGCGTGTTCATTTCTGTGATGGCCCAGGCAAATTTAACTTCCAAATGGATATGCAAAATGTACGTTGTGCCTGAGCAACTGAAGCACACGGAAAGTTCAAAGCCGAATTTGTATTTATGTTTGCATCATTTATCCACCGCAGTAAGGTCGAAGAAGTCTTTATTCGAAAGCGTGAGCAGGGTATACGACTTGGTCCTGCTACTGTGCGTGTTAGGAAGTTAGCAAGTCAAATCATCTTTACTCGAGAGCTTGTGGCTTGGTTCCCAGCCATCCGAAGAGAGATTACTGCTGTGCTTGCTCTACGGAAAGTATGCTGTAAAGCTTCCAGAAAAATATTCAAACTATGTAAGGTGCTTAATGCTTTAATTCTTAATCCATTTTCAGCCAGAAGGTCACAAAAGGAAGGAAGGAGTGTGAAGTTCAGCAATATTTCTCCTGCAAGGCCGAATCGTGTTGTATTTCTACAATACATTGGTAACAACATCTCACATTTTGGTTTGACCTTAATATATATTGCATTGTCCTCCTTTTTGCTGATGCTCAAATGTCTACATTCTAGTTTGATGCTAAAGTTGCTACCAAGACCTTTTTAAGCAGTTTCACTAGAAGCTGTAATGGAACGAGAAGCCTACTTGGATAAACAGCCTTCAAAAAGTGTTACGCACAGCTCCTTGGGGGTGCTGTAACACCCCTAACTGCTGTAACATCAGTTTTACCTCTATGCAATTCCTTTTATTTCTGATTCTTTGATGTCTTATTTGTTATTATTTTTCAATATTATTTCTCATTATTTATTAGTCTTACTTAACATCAGTCTGAGATTAAAATAAAGGTCACTGTAACCATATTTCCCAATTAGTGACTCACGGGTGATTTTTAAGGGGTCACAATCATTACAGATGAGACAGACTTTCCGAGCTCCTTACAGCCATCCTTTTCCCTGGGTGATCTCTGTGCACATTTTGTGCCCTTTCTGCATTGTGGAGCCAGGCAAGGCTTAGATCAGATTGAAGTCCAGCAAAACCCACATCTTCCAAACCCCTGTGAAGCTCTGCCTATCCACAAGTACCACTCTGCTGCTTAAGGCTTCTAATCTGCTGTTTCTCTGTAGACTCTGCTTTCAGCAGGTACACAGGCCACAGCCACAGCCATTGGCCATGAGGCCCTATACGGGACACATGCTTCCCGTAGACAGGATCCTCTGCCATGTTCCCAGGCAGAGAAAGAGCATGTAACTGGCTTAACTTGCTTCCTAGGGAAATGCTCCAAGAAGCCTACTCCAAGAATCTCTAAAAAGACAGTGAAACCATCTTGTTACTGGAGTGGCACTGGGCAAGCTGAATTAGACCAGAAGATGTAACCAGATGTGCCTTCTTCTTCAAGCAGATGAATATTGGTCGTTGGAAAGCAGGTGCTCGCTCTCATTCAGTTCCTGCTTCCTACAGCTGTTGCAACCCACTTGAAAAAATTAGCAGGCAAGCATGGGTAGAAAGAGCAAAGGATGAAGACTTTTGAAGTGCTGGTGCTAAAGCCAGGCTTCCAGATTTATAATTTAAACACCCACACAGAACTGGAGTTTTCATCCGAGGCAGTGACACTCACTGCTTGCAGAGCACTCGAAAGAAATTTTGGGTGCTCAATATCTTGCACAAATGAAGTCATTATTATGCAAGTGCCACAGTTGGAAAGTTGCAGCCACTGCATCAAATTGTCCATCACCTGTTCCCCTCCTGCCCTGCAGAGCATGGGAAGCTACAAAACCAACCTCAGTTTCCTGCCTTATGCGAACACATGGACTGCCACAGTCGGTGAAGTATCCCTATTCATCCTTTCCTTGCAGAATAATCACAAAGAACAGAATATCTGCTATAATGCTTTTCGGAAACATAAGTGATGTTCACTCTTAGAGAAGTACTACACCAGACTTCAAAGATTATTAACATTTGTAGCATCTTAGTATCAAAAGGATGATAGACTTGTAAAGCAGAAGAAAGAGCACAGAAATCCATGATGCTTTTAACAGGAATGCCAAAGAAGCAAATTAAAGTAGAAGGAGGTCAGCTGATAGAATAGCCTTCATTGTATAAATTCATTTTTTCCTCAGTTTTGCTAAAATCCTTATCTTCTGTTTTCACACAGCTGGCAAATATAACTTGGATTACAATCTTCAATTAGTAAAAAAAAAGCAAAAGCCTTTCAATCACTCATCTGTCACTACATCAAACATATGCACACATTTTACTAGTTTACTAGCAGTTGTTGCTTGTTTCTGGCTGAGAATTTTTGCAACCCCACATCCTAGCACTGCGCAACTCCAAACATTTACATACACACCAGATAGAACTGAGTCTCTGCCAGGCTTGTAATCCCATCTGTAACTGCTACAGCCCCACTCAGGGTCAGGAACCCTGGCCTGGGAACAGGATAAACTCCTGTAACAGGCTCTATTAGGAGCTACTTATAGTGATTAAGATAAATTTAACCGGAGTGCCTACGGCACAGACCTGCTAAATCATGTATTTCTATATATTTGGACCTCAGCAGAAGGTAGGTGCTTTAACTCTAATAGAACAATCCAGGACCCAACCCAAAAGGTCACTAGATTTTTGTCTTCAAAGTGTCTTACCAAGCTAGAGTTAGGGTCCCGCACAAAAAAAAATATTGCTATATTACTCACCGGTTTACAATTCAGAGTTTTTAGATAACAATTTATCTATCATCAAGACAGGAAGCAACCTGAGTTTTCCACATCCAGAGGACATTACATTTGCAAAGCAGGAGGGAGTGATCAGCCTTGTGGTGAGAAGATAAGAAAACTCTTTCTTGAGTGAATCACTGACCAAGAACTCCAGGAAGGCCCGAAGGAGAAGATGTAGTATAAAAATCAGCAACCTCCATGAGCCTGGGACTGCCTAATGTCCCTGCTGCCTGGGAACACAGAGACCACATTGCTGATCACATGCACCAGATAGTAAATAATTGCTTAATAAATAAATTCAGCTCCCCAGTTGCAAAACAGGATGGAATGACAGGCATTTTAGATTAAACAGCCTAAACCAGATTTTTTTCAGTTCCTGCCGCTAGTACCTTTATAAACCTCTACAACCCTGTAGTCTATTTTGGAGCTTTTAAGTACTTATTTTTTGTATAAGCTTATCTTAACCTGGTTTGTGCTACAGGGTTTGCTAGATAACTGGTAAACACCAAGGCGCACATGTTCTGTGGACATGGCCATCCTTAGCCAGGGGTTAGTGAGACAGGCTCAGCAGGACAGACACTGCAGGGAAGCTCTCCAGCCTCCCCGAAGACCAGAAGGAGACATTGCCATCTAGCTGCACACTGAAGAACTCGGATGCAGGCGTTTGCATGGATGAAGCATCTTTGAGTGACCACTGCTAGCCAGGTAAGCCTACTGGCTGCCACCACAGAGAAGGTCTCTGACCGCTGAGGGAGCATTGTCCACTCTTCGTGCCAGTGACTGTAAAAAACATGGTGAGGAAGGGTTAATACCTATCTTCAGCTACTAAAATCGACCATGCCTCTCAGATGCTTAAGTGTCTCTGAGCACCTGGCCCTAAGTGACGTAGGAACATAAATCCCATTGATTTACTCTGGAGCTATTAAAGAATTAAAGTAAATTTAATCTGTTTGTAAAGCTCGTTTGTATTTTTATCAACATGACGACAGTCTCAGGTTTTCTCCCTCCTTCCAGTGCTTGCTCCAGGTAAGACTTGTCACAGTAGACTCTGGCACAAACCTGGGATCCTTATACAACCAGCCTATAAACAGGCTGATGTTCCTGAAAACTCCTACACCTCTTCTGGGCAGATAACACTCTGTGTGCAATCCTGTTTACCGTCACAGCTCCCGCAGAAACAGAACACCCAGTGTTTGCCAGACCACCCTGAACTAATCGCAAAATGTGTTTGCAAACAGGGCTGAAAATGTTTACTTCATTCAATGGAGGTAGGGGTTAAAGCATAAATTTGCAATAGTGGAAGCACTTTAAAAAGAAAAGCACAAGACAAGAAATATACAAGTTTAGATTATATTTACTTCTCACAATCTCCTTTACCAGTTTCAGCAACACAGCTAGCTGGAGAGCTGGGCCAGGTCCCCTCCTGAGGCTACCCCAGGGCTACCACATTCTGGGGGACTTTTAGATCCGCCTGTGTCAGGGAGGGAGACTGAGGGGCGCATGGCTGAGCTCTCCTTCCCCAGCCTGAAACGCCTCTTCCCTGCATGGGCTCCCCTGGAGTTAACTGGGAACGGGAATGCCACATAGTAATGCCAGCATGTGAAGGAGAGGAGATACCTCATATCTCCTTCTTCCTTAGGTCCCCTTGATATATGCACATCCACAGCATTATTTAAGTTAGTTTAACTTCCAGGCTACTGCTATTCCTACTGTCTTCCAAAGCTCCACACATGAAAACATTGAGACCTGGTAAGACACAACCTGTTCATAAATGCAAAGCAGGAAATCATACCCATGCTTTGCAGCAAGCATGAAGGGAATGACCAAGCTCTCAGCTCTTGCCAGCACCTTTCCAGAGATGTGATCTCAGAGACATAACTGCTTTCTCCAACCAGCAGACAGAGCCTACAGCTCCTACTTCTCCACACCAGATAGGGGTGGGGAGGCTGAATTCCTCTGTGCAGAAACCGCAAACAAGGAATTAGAGACAAACCTTGGCAGATATCTTGATGTATTGCCTTGTTTGTCCTTTCACGACAGAGTTCAGAGAGTGCTTTTGCACTGTGGACACAGCAAACCATGCATCCATTGAATCCAGGCTCACAGCAGAAAATGCAAGTGAAAATCTGACGGACCTGAAGCGTGACAGGCTTTACTGACCACTTGTGGCAGCGACAAAGGTACCACAAAGCAGCTGTATGTCTTCTTCAGTTCAAGAGCAAACGGATTACATTTCTGGAATAGAAAGCAAACCTTATTGTCCATTTCTGGTGTTAACAAACTATAGTTAAGTTCTGCCACAAAAAGAAAAAAGTGCCCTGTAGATAAAATCCGAGATTCGACCTGCAACTTACAATAATTTATTCACATTTGATTTCCCATACAGCCAGTAATTCTTCCTTTTATGCTTATTTGCGTAAGACTGCAGTAGTTCTCAGGTATCTCTACGACTCGCTGAGCAGCATGGGGTCAGGCCACGGGGCCAAGCCGGCTGGTGGCCGGCTCGCAGCCCTGCACTAGCCTCACATGTCCCCCAGTGCCGGGATGGAAGCAGGCAAAGGGATGGACACTAGTGGCTGCCCAGCCAGTGCCAGCTGCTTCTCTCCACCTTTTACCACCTTCTCCATGAGGCCAAGCAGCCGGAGAGGAGCTGTGGTGTTGCACTGAGCTACACTTGCAGCAGCAACGTGGCAGCAGAGTGGTAAAATGGTAAAATAGAAGCTACAGCCCTTTTCCTCTGACATACCTGCCCACTGGCATTTGGACCCTCACTACCAACCTAATCCACTGGACCCAGCACGTTCTACCAATCACTTAAAAGCAGCCCAGGTTTTCTTTAAATTAAATTAAGTTTTCATATGGAAACCACAAAATGCAGCAGCCCAGAGCATGTGCTGAATTCCTGAGCTCCAAGGGAACAGAGCCTGAATGAGGATGGGGACATGGGTACACTAGCTCCACACGCCTGGTTTTCCTTTTGTGGCACCTTCAGAAAATGCATTTGAAATCCACCTTTGACAGAACTAAAGGCATCAGATTTACATTTAGTAAACACCTGGCTCGGTGGTATGCAACACATAGTTGCATACACCTCTGCACTGCAAATGTGATGGAAAGTGACAGAAGAATTTCTGTTTAAAACGTCAAAAATTGGTCCAGAGTATTTACGCAGTTCCACTACGTCTCACGCAGGTATTTTGGGACTTCCACTTGCTCTGACTGTCAGCATCTTTCCAATGTTAAAAACCTAAACAAATGGGGAGAAAAACCCTGCCACATAAAAAAAAAAAAAAGCTAGCTCTCTCTTCTCTATGCAAACCCAATAAATACACTGCTTTTTGAAAGCGTTTACTCTAGTGCCCTCTATTGCTGAACCCTCAAAACAGCCAGCACAACGTTAACTCACAAATCAGCATTTTCTTTCGGTTTTCCTTTAGAATAAACCTGACCAAAAAGTAAGAACTGGAAATAAAAGTATGGTTTAGGTCTAGCTGCCTGCACTGCCGAGGATCTGTGAGTTCTTGACCAGACCTAATTTAATAAACTCCTTCTTCTTGCTGGAATTCACAGTGGAGAAGAGACACCGCTTTCATTTCACAGAGGGGTGGATTATAGAAAAGTGGTCCTGAGAGCTCAGAAGAGACCCGATTTTACATGCTTTACCTGGGCACAACACTGGGAGTTCATTCTGAATTGCTGCTGAAGGATCAATAATCTCTCTATTAGGAGAGAGAAAAGTAGCAATTATATCCTAGCAAGGACGAAAGCCAGACCTGTTAAAGGCAGATCACGTGCAATCTCCATACTTGAACTTTCCACTAAACAAAACCTGTGGTCTGTGATGTTTAAATGTGAGACAGGAAAAAATGTTGAATTGAACCCATCAAATTAAATGAAACAATACAAAAATATCTGTGCTCGTTGGGAAAAGCAGCAGAGAATTCAGTATTGATCATCTCTAACACCGAGTACAGCTCAATTCTGAGGATGCTTTTGCATGTTGCATCCAAGCTCAGTATATGCTTACATATCAGGCTCTAATGTTACATTATCTCTTTAAAACAGGTAATTCCACGCTACTAATTTATTAATGTTCCTCTTCATAAATGACCAAGCCACAGCTTTTATTTCAGATGTTATAGGTCATCATTCCCACCCTGACAGTGGAGTTTGAAGCAGATATATTGGGGAGATGCTCAGTTTAATGCATAGTTGGTCATCTTTTTTTCTTTGTCTTGTCTTCCTATATGAGCTCCCAGGGCAGCAAAGAGATGCAGTAGAGATAAACAGCGTCTTCCAACAGCTATTGTCTGACATTGGCAAAGGAAAGAAAAAATGTGGCAGCAGAAAAACAGAAAGTAAAATTAAATCTTCCAAAGTACTTCAGAAGAACAGGCCCACAATAGGCATAGTACTAGCAATTCCTGGTGGTACTGAAATCTCTCGTGTTGCGGACATTCACTTTGGAAATCCTATTCCAAGCAGCAATTGGGCCTGTGGGATGAAGTTCAGCCTCTGAACAAATTTTTTTTTCTTACATTTGTTACAGGCTTATGAAAATCTTACTAACTCTCTGGGTACAAATCAGGATTTTCCTTTGGAAGGGAGGCAGAGTAGGCAAAGAGAGTAATCTCATCTCATTTAAAACTGCTAGAGCCAAGGAAAAAGGAATTTAGTGGGATGCCACATTCGTCTCATCTAATTATCTGAGAAATGGAATAAAACAACACATGATGCAATTTGCAAAAGCCACAGGACTGGTAAGAGCTGTGAATGATAACCGCTACAGAGAAAAACATACCATAGATTATCCGAACACCAACAGAATGCATTTCCCTTGGAAAAATACAGACTCCTAAAACCTAAACAGTTATTTAATGGGTGGAGAATTACACAGAAATCAACAATAATGAAAGCAGCTTTTGTAATCCCTAGCCTTTATCAGTGTTGCACTTGAAAAACACAAGAACAGGCAGATTGGGTTAGACCAAAGATCTAGCTAGGCCAGTAGCCTGTCTTAGGAGGAGCCTGCCTGCAGATGCTTAGGGTACACACATGAGAAAAAAAAAGTAAATTTTGAGTGATATTTCTCCCTTATGCCTTCCTACTCTCTGGCAATCGGCAACCTAAAACAAACAAATGAGCCAGAGGCTGTATCTGCATCTTTTTATTTAATATCCCTTGATGACTCTTTCCTCCGTCAATATATCTTTATCCCTTCTTGAAAACATTTATACTCCTAGTCTCCTAAACATCCTGTGTCAGTCAGTTCCACAACTCAATTACATGCATGCTTATGTACGTGAAAGAGTAGCTTAAGCCCCTTGTTTGGCCATTTTGTGGTGTGGCCTGGACTTTTACATGATGAAAAATGGGAAATAACTATGCTGTTTTCAGTTCTCCACACTGCTGGCATTAGTACAGAAGCATATTCTCTTGCAGCTGCCTCTTACCAAGTGGAAAACCCCTGGTCAGTAGGAGTTTACCAATCTCTTTGATAATCCAGTCTTCTCTTGTATCTTCAGATACTACTATACCCTTTTTAAGAGGGTGGGGTGGCCAAACTGTTTCATATGACATGTTGGCACAGCACAATTTTCTGGGTTTTCACTTTATTTCTTTCCTAATACTTCCATATATTCACTTTCCTTTCAGCTTGAGCATTGAGAAGAGTCTCTCTGGAGAACCCTCCACGTGATTAATTCTGTTTTCCAAGTGATAAAAGCTAAACTAGAAGCCACTGCTCTATATGTGCAGTCAGTGTTTTCCCCTATGGTTTAGTTCATATTTATCAATGTTGAATTATGTTTTACTGCCCAGTCACTCTGTATGATGTGTTTCTCCTACAGCCTTCTACAATTAACTTTAAACTACCCTGATGATCTGTTAACACTGACATCCGGCAGTGTTCATTTTTCATTTTTTAATAAATGTCCTTTATTTGCAGATCCTAGCATAGCTTCCTCTAGAAGTATGTGTATGTACACTGGTGTGTATGGTCTGATGGTAAAAGGCCATCATCTCCTACCTGCTTCCAATCTGCTGCAGTATCCTACCCATCTCCAGCACTATACAAATCGTAGCCATGAACTAGGTGTTCAGGAAATAAACAGATACAGCAGTCTGAAAAGGTTGGATCAGAAGTCTTGGTTACCCACCCCAGCAGGTCCCAGCGAGATGCAACCTTGGGTTGCTGGATCTATGCTCCAGAATGGCCACCTACAGTCATAAGCTCACCTTGTCTTTTACCACGTTAAGTTTCAATATAACTGATTTACATCCAAAATGGTTTCCACTGAGACAGTGTCCTTCTGCTTCTTCTCCCAAACAGCAGCTAAGTAATCCTTCAAATGATATCCGCTTGGAGGCAATCAACTTGTCCACCCATGTAAGCTTGAATGCTCCAGAGCCACAGTTCCCAAATGCCTCTACACTCCATTTATCACAGTCCAGTGTCCTGACCCAAACTCTCTCCATCATTCCCAGAGATGGATGATCTCCTTCCGAGTCCCCCTCTGCAAGCCCTTGTTTGGCCTGATGTATCCATCTTACCGCAGAGCATTGGTCCTATGCACAGTGCAGCTGGTGCACAGAAGAGAACTGGGGCCTCAGTGAACTGTGGGGATGGCCAGGTGAACTTTTTTTTACTAAAAGCACAGCAGACCTATAGGTGCTCACTGGACAGTTGCAGGTATCTGTGCAGGAGACATGGACCTGACTATGGGGACTGTAGAGGTGGGACACGCCACTGGCCTGAGGGAGCAGGGGAGGTGGTGGCTTTCACCAACTGGGTTTGAACAAGAACACAGAAATACAGTGACATTATCTGTTCATTAATTTCCCAGCTATGGAGTCTCACAAATGTTAGGTATGCTACCTCTACATACCCAAACTACTCCCAGAATAGCCCAATTAAAGAGGTCACATAAGGACACAAGTGCTTACAGCATAAGCCGTCACATGTTAGCAGGCCAAATATGAAAATAAGAAATTAATTCACAAATATTTTAAACCAAGCCATTCTAAATTGACATATCACACGAAAATTATATTCCCCCTTCCCATATGTATTAAATATTCATTTTGTCATCTGGACATATTTTGGAGAGAGAGTTCAAAGGCTGACCTTTCTCTTTATCTGATCAGTTAAACCTTTGTATGTGAATTATTTTAGGAAGTTTAATGACAGCTTAGTTTAAACATCAACTTTCAGGGATACTACCATGCCTCTGTACAGGTTTCCATTGATTTTGCATAACACATATTCTTACATAAACATGATTTTCTAGTGAATGCCTAACCATTCGGACCAAAAATCCTTCAAAATCAGTAAAGATACTGTACTAACTTTAACGCTAGGCAAGGACTAAAGGGGTAACACACTAGAGCAGAAAAGTCGCAAAAAAACCCAACCAACAGCAAAGGGTAAAAATCAACTTCAGGCTGTGTGAAATATAGTCAGTTTAAGATTTTGTCAATAAATTCTCACTTCCTGTCCTCTGAAAGAGCCTTCCAATCTACCTAGTAGGACAGCAGCTCAAACTGATGAGAACCCTCCCCAGTCGCGAGCTGAGAACAAAGCTCTTCATGAGCCACTAGGATTTGGCAAGAAACACAACTACACAAAATTGCCCACCTCAGACTGACTTAATTTACTGTATTTATTTATTTATTAGAATGGCTCCAGAACAATCAGGGTTTGCCACTGGGGCAGTTGTGTCAAATTAAAAAAAAAAATGACAGCAAGCATTGTGCTTTTCATGTTTTCTACAGGATATTAACAGGATACTTTTCTGAACAGGTCTAAAATCTGTTTTTCTTTTGTATAAGCCTGAAAAAAATGTCATAAAGGTTTAAATCAATGCAGATCATAAGATCATCTCTGCCAGGGGTGAGTATTAGTTGCTTCAGAAGAGACTGCAAGAAACAGTAACAGTTGTGGGATCTGAGCCACAAAATTATCTCAAACTAATCCCTAATTGTTAAAAATTAGCTTAAACCCTGAAGCAAGAAGTTTTGTGTCTCTTTCAAAGCTTTTCTTGTAGCTTCAGTTGTTGTAATATTGAATATTCTTATTCTTCCAGACCCTCTTTAAATCTTGTTAAATTCCTGACCTCAGCAGCATCCTCTGGTAATGAGTTCTACAATTTAATTAAATGCTGACTAAAATATTTTTTTAAAATACCTTTTATCTGCTTTGCATTTGTCACCCCTCTCATTATTCCTCTGCTATAAGACAAAGAAAATGGGAGATTCTTGTCTATTCTTATTTCTTTGATCATTGCTTCCTATAGTCTTATCATGGCCCTCTATGATTTTTTTTTCTAATTTCTTTGTGTTTCAATACCCCTCCCTGTACGTATGCACTTTATCATGATAAAACTTCTAGCCACATGACGTGTCAACACAAATTCTATTAAGATGTTGCAGGAAAAAATCCAAATATATTTCAAAGAAACAAAGGCTCCAGAACCCTAAATACTACATCCCTCAGTTTAAGCCTCTTATAAAATTTTATGTACCCTTGATTAAACTCAATGCCCTTAAAACATTATCAGCTACATTTAGTATATTCTGAACCATGTCTAAGATTTTTTTTTTAGTCCTTCAGTAAGTAATTTAATCAAAACCAATTGCTGAAGAGCAATCTCGAATTTTCTTCCTTCTTTTAGAGCTTAGAAAGGAGAATGTTAACTGTAGGCAATAGTCCGTGGCCAACAATCCCAAAGTATCCATCCAAGGACAGGCTGGAAAACTGAGGATTTTTAGAAACAGCAACCTAATTATGCTTTGATAGCTCTTTCTAAAATTGCATCAAATGCAACTTTCTGAACATAATGACCTACAACAGTACTAAAGTCATTGTCATACTTAAAAACTAATTTTGTGCTTCAGCAGATTCTGTTTCTGGGTCAGGCAGAGAGGACAAGGCACGCTGAGACACGGCAAGACAGAAGCAGAACGAAAGCAACAAGTCTGAGGGTACCACGCAGAGGTACAGCCCTCATCTCTTGGTTTAAATGATGTACGATATCACACAAAATCTCTGACAAAGTATATGAGAGAATGTAATCTCTGCTCTTCCTAGCCCATCCAAATCATGAAAGTTTCTCTTTTGATGTTGTTAAAACATTAATTTATTTCTTAAAGCATAAGCGGCTAAAAACTATCAGTAAGTATTACTGAAAGCTTTAATTATCAGCTGGGTTATTCATCTGTGGGGCAAGCCTAGCGATGCCAAATTGTTCTGCTGGCTCATCCGGGCTGACGCAACCAAACAACTCTGTTAGTGCCAACACTGGAGCAAAACCTGGCAGAAAGACAGAGGCAGAGATAAAAAAGTTGAAAACCCTAGTATGCTGGAGGTGAGGGTAAATCTCTTTGCGTACCAAGGTAACCAGATGGTCAGTACTGCACAGACTAGGCTTATGTGTTGGAGAACTCTCTCAGAAGGACAGAAGGGCAACTTTGCCAGGAGTTACCAAACCACCATTTTTTCGGAGTTAAGGAAGCACGTGAGTAATTTGGTAATTCCTCAAGAACCCAAGGAAAATTCTGACTACTCAAGAATAAGGCAAAAATGTTCATGGACATCAGTGTGGCTAAGGTTTCATACCACTTGCTGTCTTCGTAAAGACTAAACAAGAACTGTCCATGCAAACAGGAGCAGTATCCCCTCCCTTGTGACAGGAGCACCAAGGCTCCAGCTTCCAGTTTATTACAGATTACTTGGAGAGATCGGCTTCTGTAAAGTTATGAGAAGTCTGAGTTGAATTTTCACACTGAGCTTTTTTCTGCTTGGATGCAACCTTGTGCTAAAATGTCACATTTCCACCAAAACCACAATTTTGTGATAATCACCTCATTGCACAGGTAGAAAAGGACCTGTAAGGCACTTCTGACACTATTCACAAATTCAGTTCAAAAGATATACTAATACATGCATTAAAAGGAGGGTAGAAAGGTAAATTTCATTCAAACCACTACATGTAGAGGGAGATGGGAGAAAAATCACAAAAAGTATCATTTTTAAAGCACTCCAAATTAAAATTGTTTCTTGTCACAAGTCATGGGTGCATTTATTCTTTTGTAGTGCTGAGGGAAAAGACAACTGGGATGTAATTGTTTTCACATGTGTGCAACTCAGCTAGCAATTAAAGCTCTTAATAACATTTATTTATACTTTTTAGCCTACTTTTAAAATCAGATCATTCATTTAGGAGTGACCTGATGTGTTATGAGGACTCAAGATGATCTGATGTATTAGAAGGACTTGAGATTTCCAATGTTCAAACAGAGGTTAGTTAAAGCTCTAGATTTAGTCAAGGAAAGTTTTGCCACATTGAGCTGGGATTTCCCTCTGGATGTTTGAAACCTGTGGACTCCTTCATATGGGAAGAAGTCACATGTCATTTAGACATGTGGCCCAACAACATTTCTGTGACAGATTTCAGATGGTCCAACTTGTCCTTCAAAAATCTGCAATTTGAAATACAACACTAAATTGCTCAGCTGCAGAACTGACCCAAATCCCATCCCATACAAATGGAAATTTGGTATTAATGTTATAATACTTGCAGAATTGACAAAGTTCACCACTTCAGTCAAAACAGTCCTTGTCAAAAGAAAGCTGGTCTTGTATAATTAGTCCTTTAAGAAGAACAGAATGAACTCAGCTTCCTAAGTTATGGCACTGCACGTTCCTCCACCAACCCTGAGAACATACCCGAGCCCCAGCTTTAACAGACCCCTCTAGAGGAACACAACAGCCTTTGAGCTTTCGTAGTGTTTATGAGCATGCAAACACTTTTCTGCCAGGACTGGACAAGGATCAGAGCACTGAGTGCTCATTGGGAGCAACGCCTTTTACTGACTGGTGAGCTGAGCGGTGCTGCATCTCAGCCGATAAAACGGAAATGAAGGACAGTGCATCACTGCTGAACACAAGCCCTCTCTAAGCTGCTCATCCCTTTGTGTGAACACTGGTACGATGAGTTAAGGTCTTCAGTCAATTCTGTCTTCAAATAGATCAATTAACAGGTTAAGGCAATTCCAAATAATTTTCTGGCAGGTATTTGAGTCATATTAGACCTCCTATATACATACCTTAGAGCTCCTATAACATACCTAAGGGAGAAACAAGGTCTACAAAAACAAGACACCAAGTACCACTGACATGAATATTAATACGAATCAATTATACAGCTGCAAGAAAATTCTTCATCTGAGCAAGCCTAATGAACCTTCTATTGCATTTCCAAAATATTTTTACAGTTTTGCCTAATGAGCCTCAGAGAATGGAAAAATGCAAACAACGCTGGCCTGGAAAAGTTAACCAGCTGAAGAGAAATAAATTATTTTTCCCTTTGAATTTCTTTTTAGCAGGAAAAAACATCTTAAGAAACATAGCAGCAAACTTACCAGCAGACTTCCAGAGAAGTTTTATTGTCCTCCTCCTTGAACTGCTCAACGATTTTGGAAACCAGTAAAAAAACTGTGCTATCCTCCTGATGGTTTTGCTCAAGTCCTTTCTTATTGCCATGGCTGAAAGGTTTCCGCACCCACCCCAGGAACAACAGACACACGTATCCCGGCGGAGAGAGGAAAGCCCATGGATTCCTGCAGGGAGTGCGCTGGCTCTGAGCTCAGCGTCAGGCAGCGTGTCTCAGGACCACCTGTTAGTCCTAAATCCCCTCCCTCTCCGTCACTCCGCTCCCAGCCCTCCAGACCTCCCTCTTCATTACAAGAAGCAGCTATATTAATAGATGCTTCGGCTAAAGAAAGACCAATGCTCCAGAGTCTTAACCTGGTACTGTGTTTCCAGTGATGTTAAAACAAGATGTGTTTTCCACAGAAAAGGTTTTGAAGGGCTCTTCGGTTCATCTCTAGCTACCTTTTCTAGGCTGTAAACAAAAACACACTCCAAAACTGAGAGGGACAAGTCCCCTTGCAAAAGCCCTTGATTTAAATCAACAGGATTTTCTCTAGAGAGGGTGTTTCTCAAAGATCTGCTTATGAAGGCTCTTAGCAGTAAATTTAACAGAGTTTTCGATAGATACACAGGGTGTTAAAAATACTACTTTTAATGGATTTTAAGGCAAATATAAGAGTCAAATCATTCACTGCCACAGTTTGAGAATCGAGCATCTATCAACATATCGCTACCCAAAGAAATTAACATCATCTCAGTACTTAGCCTACACAAGCTTCAAGCACGATACGTATTAAATTGTAAATCCAGGGATGCTATGAACTAAAATATGTCCCCATGAACATTTATCACGAATTCTAGCATACATTTTTTAACAGCAAGACTAGTTAACCATTTCCCAAGCTTATCACAAGTTCCTCTTTAGCTTCTCACATTTTATTTGGTTTTTTTTTTCCTTCTGCTAGATCTGGATAGTAGGAAACACTGAAAACCAAGACTAATGTCATTATGAAACAAAGACCCTTTTATATCAACCTTTAAACTACAGAAAGTAAGGGCTCTGTTACACCAGTTACGTTCACAGCATGCAGTTAATAGCTGTTCTAGAATTCACACTGTATATTTCTATGCTAAAATATGTGAAATATTTAACCTCATTTTATAGATCCAACATTTTTAACATACTGCTACTTCTCAGGACCAAGTTAGATTGCATTTCCTCTGGTCAACGTGTCTCTTAAAAACAAATAAACATTTCCATTTATACTGTATCTGCCACAATTCTTCAGCCAGTGTCAGGGAGAGAGCAGAAGGCAGGGCTCAGGCCGCCAGACTTGTCTCTTGTTTGAGCTCCACCCCATCATTCCAGTAGGAATTTAGTAGCAAAGTGCCAGTTTTAGCACAAGTAGGAGGTCTGCTACCTAATTCAGCACATGCAAGGAGCAGAGTTAAAGGCCCAACAGCTAACTTGCTTCTTTCAGGAAACAGCACGGGTTTGAATGTTCATGAGCATCTGACAAATACTGAATCAAACAGTGAAATTCTTTTTCTGAAATTTATACATATAAAAATTCAATGAAAATCAAAGTGGCATAAAAAACCCCCTGTACTATTTCAGACTGTAAGTGAATATATGTTAAGACTACTAGTTTCATAATTTGACAAAGACTCCATATAGATATGAATAATCTTTAGCAGGACATGAAGGGCAAGGAAATATTTTTTTCACTTAAACAGAAAATGCTGATACAGTGGTTTTGTTATACTGGTATTTTATGAGGCTTAAAAAAAATTCAGTATAACACACCATAATATAACAATATAAAGGGGTAAACTGACTTTGCTGATGGGAATAATGAACCTGTGCAGGTTTAAACCTTACAGTGTTTAGGGCCTTGCTGGAACAAAAAACAGGCAAGAGCAGAAAATGTTACATATTACTTCAAGGCAAACAGAACTCATTCTATACAAAGAAAGTCAGTTGGATGAATCTGATGATTCTGCCATGCAACAAACCAGGTAACACAGATGAGAACATGGACCTTAATTCAAGCAGTGGTAGTAGTCAGCCTTGCAATAATTTCATGACTCCTCCATCACTTCACAGTTCTTGGCTCCATTAGGCCAAAACGTACAGCCCATGGACGGCAGCCTGTCCCTCTCCCCCAGCTCATGGATGAGGGGTCCGTGGTGATGACGGGGGTTTCCTCTCAACCTCAGCTGTGAGCTTTAGAATATAAGCCACTGTGCTCTGCGCGGCACCGCAGCGCTGTCAGCCTGCATCAGCTGCATCAGCTGGGGAGAGCCCACACCACCCCGTCTGAGACAATTCCAATTGCCTACATTACACTGAAGCATTACTAAAGTTAAGAATCTACTGAATTAAAAAGGTACTAAACGGGGGGCTACATGTATGCCTTTCAATATAGCCTGACAAAGAGATGGCCCACGGAGGTGCTCTCCAAGGAGGACAGAAGGACCTGAAATGTGAGCAGAGTCATGCTCTTGATCCCTGCCTCCCTTTAAGGGAAAAAAAAAATAAAGCTGTGTAAGGCTTTTTCCTGCAGCAGATTTCAACCCCCAGGCCATCCTCTGCTCATCTCAGCAGTGTGCTGGAGGAGGGGAGGGAACGGTTGCTGCCAGCACTGCTGTCCCACCTGCCTGGGAAGGTTCGTGACCAGCTGTCCCCTCTGCTATGAGGGCAGCCTCCGACCTCCTACCTCCCTGCATGGTGCAAAGGTCACATCTCAGCAGGCCTCCACAAAGGGCAGAAACGGCACCACACAGCGGGTCCGCGTGTGTGGTTCCCACCCCACATGCTCTCCATCCCCATGGGACGTGCGGCAAGTCACCACCTTGGGCAGGAGAGCTGGACACAATGCACCACCCTCGGCATCTGCCCCACAACCTGCTTTCCAAGGGGAAACCTGTGCACACCAGTGGGAAAGCAAAGGGGTGTTCATGAAGCATACAGCAGTTTGGACATGTCACTGTCCACCCTGACCTACAGAGCTAGGCAGAGCAGCTCTGAACAGAGCTACATAACGACCCAGTGGCCACCTTACTGTAGCCATCACATGCCTGCTGCTGGAGCTGAGAAAACTAAAAAAAAAGCCAACAAGCAAACCCTTGCTGTTACATAAAATACACCTCCCACTAGACCAGGTTGCTCAAAGCCCCATCCAGCCTGGTCTTGAACACCTCCAGGGATGGGGCATCCACAGCTTCTCTGGGCAACCTGTTCCAGTGTCTCACCGCCCCCACAGTAAAGAATTTCTTCCTCATATCTAATCTAAATCTACCCCTTCCAGTTCAAAGCCATCCCCCCTTGTCCTATCACTACATGCCCTTGTAAAAAGTCTCTCTCCAGCTTTCTTGTAGGTCCTCTTCAGATACTGAAAAGCTGCTATAAGGTCTCCCCGGAGCCTTCTCTTCTTCAGGCTGAACAACCCCAACTCTCTCAGCCTGTCCCTATTAGGTGGGCTCAAAATTAGTTGTTGCTTTCTTTGTAGGGAAAATAATGTACTTGGAAAACAAGATGGTGTCTTTCCAACCTGTCACAGTGTGGGTATGTGACACTATGCTCTATGCTACACCGACAGGCAGACTTCAGTGTGGAGAGGTATTCACAAGCCAGTCTTCACAAGGGTATTCTCCCTATTGATGGAGAAAGAGAGTTCCAGACCTCCATGGGCTGTTTCCCTTCACTTTTTTCCTGACAGAGATCTGCCCTACAAGATTTTAGCAGTCCAGAACTGGGCAGAACTGAATGTGTGAAACATATTTATCTTGAAATTATAAACAAAAGCTGTGACCTTCCTGAAACCCTGTTCAGCTCTACATCAGAGCAAATTTTATCCAAGTAGCAAGAGAGGGGTCCTGCCTAACTAGTCCCTGGGCTTCAGCACTACTGTGTTTGTGTGACACTGTCAAGACACAGTACCACAGATTTCATGCTAAAACATAATTTAGAACATCATGATGTGTGACAAAGCTATGCAGTTGCTAGGAAACTTATAAAGAGCACAATACAACTACTAAAAGCAAAGAAACAAAAAAACTGCTGCATTTGAGCTTAGTTCAGCAAAACTAACATAATACTTCCGATTTCCAGCTCAGCTGTTCATCCCTCCCTAATCCAAATAAGCAGCTATATTTGTAAGCTTTCTAAAAAAACTTTTGATTCTCAGCAGCTGCACATACACAAAAAGAAGGGATCAAAAATTACCCAGTGATTGGCAATCTGCAACTCCCAAAACCTTGCCTCCATTTCAAAGATGGAAATTGAAGAACTGTAGTACTCACACTGATGTAAAACACATTTGTTATCAGATTTAATGATCTATTACTTTGCAGATAAAAAGGTTAAAATAGAATTGCATAGACACCTTTTTAGCTGTGACATCAAAAGTATTTCACGTTTCATCCTCTGTTATCAAGGCTCCCAATAATTTATACACTGATAGATAATAAGTGTTATATGAAAATAAAGAAAACTGGGAAAAGAGAAGGGGGAAAGTGTTGAAAACCTTACACAATGCACTGTGGATGACAGTTCTGCTAAAAATACCATAAAAAGATCACACAACCCAAACCTTGCTGCACATCAGACTGAACCACTACCAGATCTATACCACCAGAAATTCCCACCCAACATAGTTTTCTGCAAAAAATGCTTCTAGTCCAGACACATCCTATGATTGGAAGGACTTTTTAAGTAAAACAGTATGAAATTTGGACAAAATTCATCAAAATGGAGAGGAAGCAAATGAGCATTAAATGAGCATGAGCATTTCTGGGCCTAGGGAAGCCTCTCTGTACGGGCAGGTAATTGGGCTTCCTCTAATTGAATACAGATGTTTGCAGCTGAGCTGGTTGTCATGGCTCCCAGTACCGTCAGCAGAGAAAGACCACTGCCTCTTGGGCATATTTATTCCCATCCTGCAGTAAAGCTGTAAAATCCATGAGATAAGCTGTGCCCTGCACAGCTTCTGGAGAAGCCAGGTTGCCACCCTGGAAAGCAGATCGGAGGCTGGGAGAGTATCAGTCCTTCTCAACGCTGGCTCCAAGCAGCAGTAGGGACGAGAAGCAGTGTCCTGACCCTTTTATGGCACATTGAGCACATCTTAAATGGAAATCCCTGGAGTTTTTCATGTATGCCGTCTCCATCAGGGATGGAGGACAAACCCAGAATGACTGAACCCAGAGCAGATGACCAACAACTGCAGGTCTTGTTTCAGAGCTCTGACACAAACACGGAGAAGCAAGCACTCTCCAAATACAGTGGGATTTCAGTTCATTTTCTTCAGGCCTTAAGTGCTGTTTATTCAAAATAAAATATGTAGCACAAATTCAGCCTATCAGCCATAACTCTAGGTCCTCTGAGATTAATTGCTTACTTCTTTCACAGGCTACCTGCTGGGGAATAGCTGGATATCTCCCCTGAAGATGTAAGGAATAAGAAGGTTTCTTCTGACCAATAGCTCCAATGAAGCACATCCTGGATTTTGAGGAAGAAAATCACTGCGTCAAAGCACATTTCTTTGCATCTGATTAGTTCTTATTTCACTCTACAATGTATTACACTATCATTAAATACTTTCATACATTGTTACATGAAAAAGAAATCTCTGTGTATTTCAGCAATATTTAGCAAACATTTCAGCAATGTTTGATTCTTGTCAGTATCATCCCTCATACCGCACAGTTGTTCCCTGTTTCATTTTGAATACTTCAATATGTAAAATTTGTTGCAATTTGCTTTATGTTCTTTTCCAGATGCTGGAAATGTGCAGAGGCAGACAGGACCGGCACAGTACCATGATGAATGTGCGTGACAGACCAGACATTGCTGTGCTGGTCCAGCTGAGCATCAGGAATATCATGCGCTACTTCCCGGAGCCTGTTGCCGGTGCTATGTGATGCTCATTGTTATTTTTAATGTAGGTTGGTTACAGGTTTGCTGTATGTAGGTAGGTAAGTTTGTCCATCAGACTTGAAGTTGAATATTAGTTTGAAAAGCTAAACACAGAAAACAGTAGTGCAATGTGAAAATAACAGATCAGAGTTAATTTTAGCTATGTGGTAGATATTATACTAGTAGCAGTAAACTCAGGAAAATGATTGAAGAGCCTTTAGGAAAATCACTTTTGTACACACACAGCTACACTTTAGTGTACAGGGAAAATAAAACTCAAGGCTAAAACTGGAGAGAAGATACTGAGTTGCCTTGTAACATGGTTTGACACATAGGATTTGACTCAGTGGATGATAGACCAACTTGCCTGTGGGCTTCGGGTGACTTTGTGCCAAAATTAGTAGACTTCTCAGTGAGAGCTTGCATGGAACTATCACTAAGGGGAATCATATCGAGGATGAAAACCAGAAATACGTGTTAAACATTGCTAAAACAATAAGTTTATTCATCCTGATCTAGTCTGCTTAAGACAAAAGTAGCTTGATTATTTTTTAGGGTACAAGAAAGCTGTCAGCATCCATCTTTAGATCTCTGCATGTTGTATTACATGCAGAGTGTAATCACAGAGAATGATTACATGGTGTTTGCACTTGAAGATTAACAAGGGTGCACCTTGCACATTTATTCTTCCTTAGATGAGCAGGATGTTTCTTATTTTTGCCCTGGCAACTATTAGATAATAGAGTAATATTTTGAACTGGAGTGTAAGAGAAAAACACACAAAAGAGATACTGCAAAGCTTAACTTTCATTGTAGCCCTTTATACTTTCTTCCAAGCTCCTATGCTCAACTGTCAAGTTATTGTACCCAAGCTACTACACATGACATGCTCTTCCTTTACTGAGCAAAATGAAAAAGGCATTCATCAGTACTCAGTGCAGTGTGGAGAAAACAGACATGTCTAGCAGCTCATAAAGCCACCAGGCCAAAAACAGGATCGTTATTTTCTTTCTGTTGTGCATACTGCTGACCTGCATTTAACTGTCTGGATAAAGAGATCCATCCAGTCGTGCTGGAGGATTCTGGTCAACGCTACTTAGCAACAGAAGGAAGAGATGACTACTGTCACTGGACAAGAGCTGAGCTCTGATGCTGGCTTGTCCAGTGACCTCCTGGGTAACCTTGAAAAAGTAATTTCAACTCTCAGTGCTTTCATCTGTGGCTATTTTGCTCGTAGCACTTCAGACCAGTGGCTGCTTCTTCCTGTGCAAGCATATTATAAAGGACTTAGTGTGGCCAGCAGCTCCTATTGCTAACAGCAAATGGAAAAACCAATAAATTAAAGTATTTCAGAAAAAAAAACCCTTAGTAACAGACTATGTTATCAATAAAAAATTTAGTTTTATCTTTTCCCCCTGTGTATTAAAAGCACAGATTTTAGCAATATGTAAATATCATGCAAGCAATGTAACACAAAGTAATTTTAAAAGCACTTGTATCATTACTTCCCGCAATGCCCTAAGCTCCTGGCCAAGCAGCGTGAACTTTGAGCATGGTAGGACTGTATAAAATTGGCCTCAAGATACAGCAAGCTCTCCAAGGCTTTTACGTGACAAGGTCAAGTTTCTCCTTGGCTCCCCAAGGCAGACCATCAGCAGGTATCATGCTGGTGAGTAATGGCAACAGTTTTATTACTAAGAGCTTCTTTGCTTTTGTAAACAGATCACTGCTTTGATGTTCTATTACACATCTTGAAGATGTCCTATGTTATCAACACTGCCTGCAGAAATACCTATTTTATCACTTTTTCATTAGCGGACACTTTTCCACTCCCATACCAGCCCTCAAGTTCTGGTTTGTTCGAAACCAAGCCTTATGGCATCTGGCCTCCGTCCACCCTGCGTGGGAAGTGAAACACAGAGCAGCTCCAAAGCATGTGAGGAAGACCAGCGGGGAGACCATGTAGCATTTTCAGAGCCTTTCAGCGCTGGCAGCTGAATGTTATGGGGTGATTCTTTAAATTTTTCTCTTTGCTGCTCTGCAGCCTGAGTAACAACTGCTTGTATTCTCTGTAGTCTCTTAGGGTTGTATCTGAGATACCCAGACTCTGAAGGACAGCATAATTAATAACTAACCGTTTATGAGATGGTGAAAATGAGAACAAAGACAGAGATACTCAGAGAACGGGTGAAAGCCTCTACGCATGACAGTGTACAGCTTATGGGTGGAAGATAGTCCTCATACAGAATCATAGAATTGTCTAAGTTGGAAGGGACCTTTACAATCATCGAGTCCAACTACCAACCTAACACTGACAAAAACCACCAGTAAACCATGTCCCTAAGCACCACATCTACCCGTCTTTAAAAATACCTCCAGGGATGGTGACTCAACCACTTCCCTGGGCAGCCTGTTCCAATGTTTGACAACCCTTTCGGTGAAGAAATTTTTTCTAATATCCAATCTAAACCTCCCCATAGGAAGAGAAATGTCAGCAGCCAAGAAAACAGGACCCACAGTAACCAAGGAATTCAGTGAGGAGTTACTGTTCTGTGCAAACAGTGGGGAAAGGGCTCAGATTTGTAGCAGTGGGAACCTTGCTGCAGCTGCGGAGACCACAGAAACGCCCCAGGAGGTGCAAAGAAACTGAGCAAGCCATCAAGCATTACCCTTGAAGAGCAAGCTCCATCAAAGCTGCTTCTTGGTCTCCATTTCCACACCTCTTCCTTCTTCCCTGCATGGGGCACAGCAGCCTCCAGCTCCACCAGCCCTGCGAGCTCCAGCAGCTGGGGCAGCAGTTCACCCACGCTCCATCAAACCCACCAGAGGGGAACTGGGGCTTTTCCTGAGCCAAGCTCCATCTGCATAGCCCAAACCCTGTCACCTCCCACTGCTCCAGCCCCTACAGATTCTGAGAAACTTTGGTAATTTTGGATTTAAAACAAAATAAAGAAAAAAATTGGAACTGAGCATTGTTAAACAACTCTACACAGAAATAATGGGATTGGGAAGCAGCCTCCCACTGCCCCTATTTCTAATCCACCCTGCAGTTCTCACTCTTTCGATAAAACTTTGAGAGGCTCCTTCAACCCTGAATGGTTTTGGTAATTCAAGTTGTAATTCTAGAAGTAGCTTTAGCAACTTAACCCACTCGTTACACTTGATTAAATATGAACACAGTCCTACTGCAGAGAAATTGGACAACTTTTGTCCTCTTCTTTAAAAACATGAAAAAGTATGTTACACAAATTTGTCCAAAAAAAAATCCTTTCAAAGGAAAAAGCCGAATCACTAATCCCTGTGTTTGTTCCTTCCTTCTACATTTTACCTTCATTTCTGTAAGGAGGAATCTATTTCTTTAGCATTCCTGCTAATTAGGAGGCATTCAGATAACACACCCTGATTTATTCTAAGGGGATAAGGGGCTTGGGTGTTTGGTTTGGGTTTTGTTTGGGTTGGGTTTTGTTTGGTTTTACAGATACTTAAAAAGCCCTGTAGTAAGACAGCTACGTCACATATTAAAATGTGACATGTGTACTTCAACTACACTAAAGGAGGAGTCAGCTACTGAAGATCCAGAGCCAATGTCCAAAAAACCCATTAAAAGTGGAACAAGGCACCCCACCAAAGGCTAGCCTGCACTTCCAAAATACCCATTTCATAGGCCCTTAAACTGTACTTTACAAGGGAAGGTCAGTCAAAAAAAGAAAGTTTGAAAAATGGGTAAAAAAGATGTAACAATGGTTCAGTGAACAAAGCTGAAATGACTGCCCAGTAGATTGGAGGGGAAGAGGATACCTGGAGTCTTATCTGTTTCCATGGGCTTCTGCACCTCTGCAGGGCACCTTGCAACTGGAGAGGCTTCCTTGCCAGGGACAGGGGCGCCTGTTCATGCACAGATCACACTACACCCAGGTAACGTTACAGGCGGAATGCCGCAGGCATAGAGAGTAACACTATAGGCAAGGAGGAAATCAGCTGAGGGACGTGTCTCCAGCTAGTATTTAAAGGACACCCACTGACCTGATGCTCATTGATTGCACCTTTATAAAGGACTCCAACCACTGAAATCAGATATAAATATCCTATGTTTTCTTTTAGCAGGCAACTTTTTACATGCAACTTAACAAGTACTTGTGAGTCTCTGTTTGCTTCGCGAGGTCCTTGCAGTATTACCATATACTGGTCACTTTCCCACATAGACCCAGTACATACACCAATACAGATGTTGTTGCACGGGGAATGGACAGTTGGTAAAAGTAATAAATATCAGTTCATCAAGGTCATGCTTTTAACAAAAGCATCCGTGAATTCCCAGTCGTGTTCCATCACTAAATCCTGGAAAGGAACAACCCGTTTTTCATGGTACCTCTAAATACCATCTGCTTAAATATCTTCAGAAAGTTTGAACCGAAAGTCATGTAGGACCTAGAATTTCTCTATATACTCTTAAATGAAGAATAAAACTGTGGAAAAGGCCCAGCAACACTTCTGTTTGGTTCAATGACAAAGTGCACCAGAAATGAAAGTGTCAAAATGCAAGGTAAAAGGAAAGTTACAGAAATGCAGTAGGAAGCCCAGAACAAGCGGTTCACAAAATAATTCCTTTCACGCCCCTGCCACCTACGTGCACCCAGTCCGTTGACCAGACCATGGGCAAAGCAAACCTGTTCACAAACCATTTTCCAAAACCCAGCAGCATAAACTTTCATCTAAAACCATGAGAAACGCCTCATTTTTTTTCGAAAGCCAAATGACACAGCGGAACAGCACAAGAGCTCCGGGGCTGGTACACTACATAATGCTACACGCCATGAAGCCATCATTATGATACAAGAAACTGATAATTATCACCCCAGAGCACTCTCACATTGAAAGAAAAAGCAAATGCTAGAAAAGAAAACCCACTCTTTACTGTACATCCTTTCACTGCTATAAACCGGAATAACCCCGACGGCTTCTGTTCCAAACGAGTTTGTGCAGAGAAGCCAGGCCAGGCAACGGCATTCTGCATCTGCACAGTATCACCAGGTTTTTACCCCAAATAACAGAGGTGAAAAGGTGAACGGCAGAGCAAGTCTGGACTGCTAAACCAATTAAGCCTCTCTTGAAAAGGAACCCAAAACAACAGCAAGAGCTCAGATACTACAAAGCATCTTTTTCAGAGATATTTCATTACACTTGGCTTTCTTCCTGGGCTGAGATCCAGAAATATCAGCACTGCCTTATTTTTTTTCCAAGAAATAAGCTGCTTGAATAATATGCACCTTGTGCACTGCATTGAAACAGACGATCATCTGTCTCCTTGAAGTCTCTTTCTTCCATTCTGATCTTTCTCCCCTGAATTAGATGAAAGGATTTTTTCATATTTTTTTTTTTAGCAGAAGCCTGCAAACAAACTTGTGAATTACAAACAAAAATCTCACAAAAGGCAGAAAGACCTTTTCTCGGCAGCTCCTTATTCACTCCAGCAATCCCACCTCATTTCACGATGGGTACCAAGGAGGGTAACAAGAACCCAAAGAGGACCACAGCCCCACCGCAGAAGGACGAAAGAAAGACATGGAGGTGCTGGAGCAGGTCCAGAGATGGGCAACCAAGCTGGTGAAGGGTCTGAAGAGTAAGTCTTATGAGGAGCAGCTGAAGGAGCTGGGGTTGTTCAGCCTGGAGAAGAGAAGGCTGAGGGGAGACCTTATCGCTCTCTACAACTACCTGAAAGGAGGTTGTAGAGAGGCACGAGTAGGTCTCTTCTCCCAGGTCACAGGCAATAGGACAAGACGAAATGGCGTCAATTTGCACCAGGGGAGGTTCAGATTGGATATTAGGAAAATTTTTTACACTGAAAAGGGTTATTAAGCATTGGAATGGGCTGCCCAGGGAAGTGGTTGAGGCACCATCCCTGGAGGTATTCAAAAGATGGGTTGACATAGTGCTTAGTGACATGGTTTAGTGATGTGGTTTTTTGTGGGTTTTTTGATGGTTGGACTAGATGGTCTCAAAGGTCCCTTCCAACCTAGACAATTCTATGAAAAGTCCAGCCTCCACCGAAGCTCAGCTGGGGGGCACCTTCCTCGTCCCTGTGGGGAGGGCAGGACAGAGACACTCAAAGGAAACCCCTAGTTGTCACAGGTCTTTTCTCTCTCAGGCAGAAAAAAGCCTGTACCTAAAGACTTCAAAATTACTCCTTTGATGTGCCCTGTGACTACTTCCCGACCCCAGAGGGAATTTCTCATGCCTTTTAATTCTTATCACCAGATTCAGCACCTCTGACTCTGATCTCATCTGAGGGAAACGATCTAGTGAGAACTGACTTCACCTGATATTCAGAGTAATTTGAGTAAATACAACATCTATGTCTCTGTGACTCAGAATCATGACAGTTTAATATGTGGCTCCCTTTTTATCGGCAGTGGACCATCTGGAAGATGCTGCTGCGTCTTGCTTTTGAAATGACATAAAATGAAAGTTCCTACCACTTGTGACCTCTGGAAAACAGAGAGTTATCTGGGAACCTTTTGGCATCATCACACCTTGCCAGGCAGATTCAAACCTCTGAAAGGTACTTGCACTTACAACCTCAGTTGTAGTCTCTGCTTTGCAAGGGACACCCAAAGGAAATCCTGGCATTTTTGGGGAGGCTACCACAGTGGCCACAACCCCAGCTGTAGCGCTGGATGTATCTGCTGCAGCTTTCAAGGCCAGTTTTGACACACTTTAGAGGTTGAGCACAGCTGTGCCTGACTGCTTTCCGGAGCAGGGGACATCTTCTGTGCTCGCTTATTCACAGAAGAGCCCGCGACCAAGGGCGCAGACTGACCTCTGGCCGCAGAGTGAGTGTAGCAGCTCGGAGCCAGGAGGGCAGCCGGCCACACGTTCCTCCGTGCCTCCCAGCTGTCCTGAGTCAGCCACTGCTTTCGTTGCCCACAGCCAACATTTCAGCCAGATCCTTTCATCAGTCTGGCTCGCTGGTGTGCCTGCAAACTGGGAAGGAACAGAGGTTCCTGCAGCAATCCTTCTGTGCTTCAGCTATTGTGTCCCTTCATCTCCATACCACTTTACAGCTTTTAAATATTATATTCATGCTAAGTCATAAATGTTGAATGCTTCCTCTGCTACTTAAACAGCAATTTAAGGGAGTAGCTTGAAGTACTATGCCTCATAAAAATGGAGCTTGTCACTGAGGAAAAGGAAAACCATTGTAAGCTGTAATCATTCTGAGAAAACATCGCTGCAAGATATATAATCCAGCATGACACTTGAAGTTCTTGCCATGGAGCATTTGATCATAAAAGAAAAAATATGATTTTTAAGGTCTATTTTCACATCAGTGCACTATACATCCTGTCAGAACAAACGGTGCGCTAACTTAAATGATAAATAAGAATTATTTTATTTTCACAGCCAAAGTATTTCCATTCCAAGAGTAACTGTAAAAATAGAGCTACTGAAAGTGCTCTGTGGGAGCATTATATCATAATAGATATTTTATACCTCAGCAGAGAACAGTATGAGGTTATTGCATCTCCTTAAGGCAGAAGAGAACAACAGGAAAAGACTGACCTTTCTGTCCCACCTTGGGTTTCAAATATCACCTGTTAAACAAAGGCTCAGTGACGCAAACCAAAAGCAAACCACACACCTTAACATGTCACTCCGCTAAGGATAGCACTAGATTGTCCTAAAAAGTGCAGCAGGACGGCAGCAGTGGATAAGGAACAGCCAGAGCGGCAAGAAGGCCCATGGGGTTCTTGGAACCGCTCCCTGGGTCACCATGAAACCCAACGATGTGGCCAAATGCTTTTCAAACTGAGGGATGGCAAATGGGGACTTTTCACCAGCAGTAGATGATATATGTTCTCCTACCATAAAGAATGGGAGGTAACAGGTGAGGGAAATCACTGCATTTTAGAGTACTGTGGTAATGAAAGGGCTGAAAAGAAGAAAAAAAAGTTGTTTTCTTCACAGGAAAAGGAAAACCCACCTTTGCCTACCGCGAATCAGAGCCCAGGGAGCAAAAGGACATCTACATGGTGGACATGGACATGGGACATGCAATACTCCAAGACACAGCCTCCTCCTCCCACCTGAAGGACCGGGCAGGGGAGAAGACCACAGGGTTTTTGGCAGGAGTGGGAGCCCACAAGGACCCTTCGTAATGGCACTACCCACACCCCCCTGTAATCATAGAATAGTTTAGGTTGGAAGGGACCTTAAAGATTATTGAGTTCCAACCCCCCCACCATGGGCAGGGACACCTCCCACTAGACCAGGTTGCTCAAAGCCCCATCCAGCTTGGCCTTGAACACCAACAGGGTTGGGGCTTCCACAACTTCCCTGGGCAACCTGTTCCAGTGTCTCACCACCCTCATGGTGAAATATAGGTATAATAGGTATCACCTTCCCGGTGGGTGGAGATGGGGTGCTTTGACTTGGATCACACTACACCCAGGCTACGCCACCACCCCACGCCATGCTGTTACCCCACGCCACGCCATCCCAGCCGTTCAGCATGAAGGGCCGGGGGCCCTCACACCCCAACGCTTCATGTGGGGAAACCCAGGCTCCGGTCGGGGCCGGGCGAAGAACACGTTTCCAGCGGGAGACACCCGACCGAGCCCCCCAGCCCTCCCCAAGCCGTGTAACCCTCAGTTTTGGGAAACCTGGGATGGCTCACCGGCGCAGCGCAGGCCCTGCGAGAGGACGAAGCGGCAGCAGAGGTCGCACCACATTCCCGCCGCCGCCGGCTCGAAGCGATGCGGTGGCTCCGCCGCCGCCTGGAAGATGGTTCGGACGTGGCGGGGCCGCCGGGGCGCCG
>KZ505651.1:1137113-1167941 GCA_002844005.1 Limosa lapponica baueri | reverse complement strand
GGGCCGGGCCGGGCCGGGCTCAGCGCTGCCGCCGCATCTTCCCGAGTCCTCTCACGGCGGAACGGAGGGAGAACCGCAGTCGGCGGCTCCGGAACGCTGCCGCTCTGCCGGCCCCGCTCCCGTGGGGATGTAAAGGAGCACTTTTTCTCCTGCCCTTTTCAAGGCATTCACTGACAGCGTGTGTTACAAGCAGAAGATGCGAAGCGTTTCCAGGAGGTGCGTTTTACTGCCGTAGATAAAACATTTAAGACCCAATAACACACCGCTTTGTGGCGACTTTGGTTTGGTTTTTTGGTTTTGTTTCCTAAGCTGAAATTTTCAGGGAAGCGTTTGAGGGAGCCGCCGCCTTCCGAGGCAGCGGGAGCCGTGAGCTCCGGCGCTCCCGCCGGCCGGGGCGGGGGGGAGGCGGGGCCCCCGCCCCCGCCGATCGCTCCCCCGAGCCCCGCATCCGTTTTTGGAACGAGCTGGCGGCAAAGTGACAGCACCGTCAGCAAGGGATCAAACCTACAGAAGACTTACTGGTACTTGTGACTGTCACGTCTCCCAGGCGTGAGAAACACCGGCTGTTTTAATGCAGCCTTGCACAGATTTTAAGTGGGATGTAGGCATTAAGGCATTTTCAAGATGTGGAGAAGCAGGATTTATGAACAATTCATCTGCACATTCAGAGGGTTACAAGGAATGAAAGTGCAAGAAGAATTTAAAAAAAAAAAAAGTGAAGTCTTTTCACCTGATTTCTTTAAAGATTGCAAACGCACGATGGTGCCAACGTCACCTTCTCTCACCATGAGTTAGCAAACGTGCCTGCCGAGCTCCAAGTGCCACCCTGGGCTGTCCCCAGCACGGCAGAGGACTGCACGGCCAGACGTGCTCGCTCCCAACCGGCTCCGCAATCGCTGACGAACCCCACATCCCACGGCACGCACGGACTCCGGGATGCTGACGCAACCCTCAGGCTGGGAGCTGGCAAGAGCCGGCGATGCACTTCTTCAGCTTCCGAAGGCTGTAGAAGCCTGGGGGGTCACAGACTTCAACGCTTGTGGAAGTTTTCAGGAGCAGAACACAACCTTGAACAACTGCAGTACATCTGTTCATAGCTCGCCAGCAGCTCTACCAGTTGCCGTCAGTCTTTGTCAGGCAGCAAAGTTCTCCCAAAGATGTCCAAGTGGACATCTACAAGCACAACCACTGCTGGGTGAGCCGGTGCCAGTGTCAAAATAGCTAATTCCCCTGAGGTACACTACCCCTATGGGATTCTTTTTATGATCAATGGAACAAATAACCAAAAAAACCTACTTAGAGCACAGAGAAGTTCTGGCAATGCTGCATGATCGGCCAGAAGAGCCCCGAAGAGATAACCAGTTCCTAAAATCCCTCTGTAATCGATATTTCCCAGTTCCCAGAACAATCTGTTCCGGCACTTGACTCTCTTTACTATGAGAAAGATTTTTCCAAACTCATATTCCATATTTGTTTCTTGCACTACAGTTTATATTCATAATCTCTAATCCTCTCACCACAGAGGTGGTGGTCAACACTGATCTTCCGGAACTGCCTTGAGATGACTGAAGACTTTTGTTCCCCCTTCTTCCAATCTTCTTACAGCCAGCCAACTCCCATTTTTTTCCCCAGTCCCTCTCAGGTGACTTTCCCACACCCTAGACATTCTTTATTTCTCCCTTATCTTCAGGCGACCAGTATCTTTTTTAACTTTTATGGCCAAGCCAGTTTAAAAGTGCCTGTCATCGGGCCAGTCGGGTGTAAAGCAAGCTTTCCTCTGCATGGAGCCTGGTGGGCGTCTGTCCCATCGATTTCCCAGGTCCCCAGCTAGAAGCCATCACCAGGTCAGGTAACCAAACGTGGCCAGCCCCACCAACTGCGGTGCCCTCCCCGAAGGGATTTCACAGGAACAGCAGGCCGTGCAACTACTTAGTAATAATTCTGTGTTTAATTTTACCCAAACGAGTTCATGCGACCGCAGTTTATTCCACATCTCCCCTCTTTCAGGCTTCGAGCTTTAAAAAAAAAAAAAATAATAGCCTGTGCTAGTGATTCTGCTGTGCAGGACACTTTTTCCTGAGAGCTGGCTAATGCAAACTGAGCTGCAATTTGCTACTTCAGATTGGAAGGCTTTTTATTGTACTTACAGGGAAATAAAAATGGTAAGGTAATACTGAAATGAGCAGAAGTGAAATGATGGAAGCACACGCTGTACAATCAGTGGCTGATGATGTATTTATGTCAGTAAGTCACTCACTCATGCATTGTCACAATTCATACGAAGACAGGCTTGTTCAAGTAACAGATAATTAATATACTAAGCTAAACCCCCCAGAACCAGTAAAGCAGCCTCGGGAGGAAGAAGCATATATTACTTTCTATTACTTCTTTTGGCACATCGGTAGCATGACTGACAGTATCAGGACACTTAGTTTGAGCCAAAAATTGATGGTTCTAGACACTAGGCTTTGGCATGAAAAAGGTATTTGCTTCATAAGAACGTAATCAGTAAAGTATGAACTGATTACTTCAAGTTCCTTAGCTACTGCTCAGTTAAAATTGCTTTAGAGAAAGAAATTTTAACAAGATTAAGATTACGTATGTATTTAGCGACACTAAAACCAGCAATGTTTAACATGAACATAAAATATAACATTTTCAAGCATGTAAAAGAATGCCACGCATACTTCAATATACATACTATATTGTTACTCCAATTAACTTTCTTTTTCAGACTGCTTCAGTATAAAGAAGTTAAAAATTATATATTTCAACCAACGCTTGATTTCTTTCAAAATTAAGAACCTTTGAAACAACAAAGTGTTACAGACACAATATTGGGAAAAAAAATATGATTTTTGCAGAGTTTGAAAGCCCAATTCTTTTAACACTTGCGCGTGTGTTTCACTGACACTTGGTGAGACTGCGGACGTGAACGAACAGCAGGCATTAAAACATTCCAGTTAAACGTCTGAGTCCAGTATTTTAAAACAAACAGTTGAGAATGCCACGGCCAACCAAGGAAAAACACGTAGCAAACTGTTGCACTCCTTTTGCATAGCTTGATTTTACGGGGGACAAAGCTTGCAAAGAAAAAAGATGCTCACGTGGGTATAAAAATATCTGAATTCCCTTTTAATATTTGATTCTCACCAAGACACTGGAAAGCAGGTCTCAGACATCAAGGCAGTGAATTTCCTCTTCTTTTAACAATGAAAGAATCGATTATAAATTTCATAAGTTTCTATTCAAATATTTAAAAAAATAAGTGCAATGGTAATGTTTTGTATTCTGACCTGGAGAGATAAGCAGGGAATAAGCACCACAGAACTATCAAGTGCTATCCCAGATATCGCTATTTAGTTTACACTGAAATGTTTCACCATTATTTATTGAAAATTCTGTACGTAGCTGGTGCAGCTCTGCTTACGGCCGTAATACAGCAATCAGAAGTGCTATTGCACACCACCGAACATCCATGGCCAGGTTTCCACAAGGAAAGAATGACTCCTGCAATATTTGCATGCTCTTTGAAACAACTAAGTACACCTGTATGTAGCATCCAAACAAAGTAAGGGATATTTTCTAAGCGTTTGTTTGTTTGTTTTCCTCTTCTCTTTCTCCTTTCTGACACGTTTTGGAGCAGACCGTTTCATTCTGCTTCTCCGCAACCCAATCACATAGTACTGAAAGTAGTAACTACTGATACTGGAAAATAAATATACGGTCTTCCTAAATTTTCCACCAAAGTTTGGTGTCTCTGTCTCAAGTCTGCAGCAGCTATGGTCCCTTTTCAAGATCTAGACCAGTGACTTATTTTTCCAATATTCAATTACCGCTGAGGCATGACGCTATCCAGTCTACTGACTGCCCGCAAATTCTCCTAATATGGATTTTTAACCTTTTTTAAAAATTATGCCTGCAAACAGCATTCTGAAAAAGCTATTTTGTTTTAAGAACCCGTTTCTCTTCTGGTGAGCAACGAGATTTCAGGGAAATTCTGAAAATGCTCTACTCTAAAAAAGGAGGGTTTACATTCAGTCTGACAACCTGGAGTGCAAAACTTCTATATACAGAGCAGTCAAATGATTACAGACAACATGGCACCAAATGTGGAAAGGAACTTCACAAAATTTTGTGAATTTGTTTTCTCAGGTAGAAGTGAACCAACAGTTTGGTTGTGAAGGAAAGAGAAATGCGTTTCCACTCTGTCCTATCTGTGGCTTTTAGTCCCTATTCACACTTATTTAAAAAGATGTCATTTAAAACATGTTCTGCGATGATCAGAGTCATTCAGCTACACTCCAAAATAACAGTGGTGGTTAAAGGAAACTCAAAACACCCTTTAAAGGCCATCGATAATGTTTAGAGTCCTGCAAGTCCTCTTGCAATAAAGCCTAAATTGCATTCTGAAAAAAGGGCGATATTCAAAGCAAACAAATGCCAATTTCATCAACACCACACTTGCCGTTAGGACTTCATCAGAGATCCTTCCAAGGGGCTAAATTCCCTGCCAGGGGTAATTCTATTCTAACATTGACCAAAAAAAGATATATATTTCTTTTATATTTACATATTATACATATTTACATTTTTTAATACTACAGTTGTAGAGGGAAAAAAACCACCTCTGGATACAGATTTATTATCTGCCTTTAAAAGTCCCAACACTACTTTTTTCCCTTTGAAAAAATTTACAAGTCCTCTTCAGCTCCTCTGAAAGCTACATACAGTCCACGTTCCGCAGGCCACCATCCGTAGTCAAAGCACCAAATCTAAAACAAAAAACCAGGGTATTCTTAGGTGATTGACTAGATTATAGACTCAATCAATTATTATTATCAATTATAATTTATTCATGGGTTTTTCCTTTCCCTTACCACATGCCAACACAGGCATTTGTATCTAATTTCTGTATGTGAAAAGAAGATCGAAGAAAGGTTACTATGCTCCAAGTATGGGACTGCGGGTGGGGAACAAAACAAAACCAATTCAGCTTGAAGCTAAGCTCAGCTCTACCAGCAATTTACCCTGAAGACTTCAGGAGATTATTATTTTTATATATTTTATCATCAACATAATTGTAAAAAAACCAAAGTCAGTTGTGACAACGACAATTTCCTCTCAGGTTTGTAAGAAATATGTTGGCCTCTTTCTCTTTGTTTTATTTAAGCAATCTGAAAACTACAAAATCATTCATTCAGACTGAGTTGTTAAAAATGATATCTAAACGTGAGGAGTTAAAAGACTGGACCACTGGATTGCTGCAACAGCACTGTGTTTAAATTCAGAATTAATCTGTCTATGCAACAGATATTTTTGTTAGCTAAACATGAAGCAAAAATGCCACGATTGCTGTGTCAGAATAATTTTACAGTAATGTTTTAGGTCTTGAATACATGTTTTTTTCATTACACCTCAGATTAACAGTTCAAAATATAATTACAGTTAATGAGATTATAGAATTATCCCTTAGTTTAAGTTCTGGATCTACAAAATGTACCAAATTAAGCCTGTTCCTAGTATCAGTCCAAAAAGGGAAAACAATTGCTTGCCTTTCCAAAATGTGGTTGTTCTCAGCCAGCTCTTTAACAACCCCTTCCATTTCCTCCTTTAGTTTCTTCATACTATAGTAACAAGAAGTGAAAGAAAGGTAACAATTTTTATAGGGACATTATCTGCTATGATCACTCATCATCATGCAGCTTTCAGCAACTTGACATTACATACAAAACAAGGGACAGATAACAGGTTGGTCATTTACTAAAATTGACAGATGATATATTAGTGTTGCCCCCTACTCACTTTCAAATCTGTACCGCCACTTAAGCAATATAAAGTCTTTTCTGCAATATAAAATCCTTGATCTTAATACAGCAATCACTGCGTCAACCATATTTTTTTTTTTCAATTCACCTCTGTAACAGGTATAGAATATTACATCAATCCAACTGAGGAATTCTCACCCAAGAGTCATTTCCACTAATGTGTTTGAGCTTGGATAGACTGTGTTCATTGTATGTTTCACCCCACTGGAAGCTGCAAACATTTTCTGCGGCAAAGCATCTTGTAACTGTAAAAGATAAAAAGGGAATGTAAGTTACAGTATAAATTTTCATCTGTATTTTGATGTCCACCGTAAAATCCTTCTTTACAATCTCCATGGCTATGATGCCTCATAAAATCATTACAGTAATAATGGGGCTGATATTCCCCAAGTTGAGATCATTATGGCAAGTTTTGTGTTCTCATGACCTATGGTTCCCTGTTTTGTTCCATCTTCTTAACTGTCTTATACTTTCATAAGAAACTCTCAAAAGGAGGAATTATCTATTTGTTATGTTTGTTGATATGCTAAGGCAACAGAATCCTAACCAGTAGCACTTTGGTAGTGCTACTAAAATCCAAACAAATGACAAGTAAAATGCTGCTTTCCAGGTGCTTTTCTTTCATTTACATTTTCTTTATAATAATAATAATTTTACTCATGAAAATTCTCTCCATTTTGAGGTAATTCTGATAAGCTTGCATTCTGCAGAGTCACCGTCCAAATTTTAACAAAACATTTTCTTCCATGTCACCAGCAGCATTAGTTTAGCATGTGTCCTTAAGCATGTATCCCCTAATCTTGAATACAAGAGTAGTGTTTTTATGCTTCAGAAGAGTATTAAGGTAGTCCTCTCCCTAGGTGCTCAGATACCACTATGATAACAGTTACACGGAACCCTTCTCAATGAACCCACACCCATTTGCATGACTTTTTTTTGGGAATGCTAACACTATCAAAAAAACCCCTACCCAAACCCCAAATCCTACCAAAACATCAAAACAAAAAAAAAACCCCACCAAACCCCAAAATCAAGTCAGGATTCAAAAAAATCATGCCACTTTCTATGCCACTCCAACATCAGCAATAAAGCTACTATAGGCCAAATACTCCATCCATGCAGCCCTATATTTTAATACAACTGCATTAATGTAAGACTCACTATAAACGACACTATTGACATTAAATAACAGGGAATAGTCTTTTATCTATGCAAACACTTTACATAATTTCGAAGCATTCTACCTCATTTATATAATCCTGGTATTTGGATACCTCTTCTTCAATATCAAAACACTGGTTGGTGAGAGCCAGTAACTGCTTCCTCGTGTGAAGCATTTTCCTAAAAGAAAAAAAGAAGTTTTCTTTTAAGAGCTTTCTTTATAAAAGTGGTGCAGTGAATGTTACCAAATATTGAAGAAATCAATAGCTTGCCTTGTCCAGTCCTCAGCCTTGTCCAAAAACTTATCATACTTGCTGACACATTCATCTTTGAATAGCGCTATGGCTTTTGTAGCATGCAAATACAGCTTCTGCCTGCAACACAGAAACAACGGGAACAGTGTTACACTGCTTTCAAAACTCCATTCCTCTAACTTACTTTCCGAAACTTGGAAAAGAGGTATATGGACTTAAAATCCCTTTAGCCACCTTTATTCATGCTGTTGTAATGTATAAGAATTCAATACACTGCATGAACTGACAGTTTATGTTTCAAAAACATTCCCTAGCAGGGAGGAAAAAAAAAAAATTATTTGAAGCATTTAGTTGCAATTATTTGTATATGAACAAATGGTCCAAAGTCTTCTTCAAGTCAGTATTTATCCAAGCAGGCATATTTAAAGAAAAGGGGTTCTAATGGAAAGGACAGAAATCCTTATTATTTCTAATTCGCCTTCAGCAGATACTTGGAACTTCCAGCACATATGAATAATCCTTTGTGTTGAGTAATACGCACGCAAGAAAAAACCCAGGATTTTCGTGTCAGCCTCAATTTATGACACAAGAGCAGATAAAGACAGGAAAGCCAAACAAAACCCTATTCTGGTTAATGTTGCAGGCAACAATCCCAGTGTAACTGCCTTACCATGCTATGCATTGCACCAGTAAGTAAAAATAAGGGACAAAATACTGTGACACTACAGTCTGACACCTGCTTCTGGTATTCCTTTAAGTCTTGCATGATAGCTATTGGTTCATCAAATTCTGGCTAGAGTGGAGTTGGACTGTCATCAGGCACGCACAGCTATCATTCAACCAGAAAAAAAATCCATTTTGAGTGCTGCTCCCTTGTCTATCTAGTGGCAAATATCACAAAGGCCAGCTCTGTTGCTAATGGCCCACAGTTCTTAACAAAAAACACTGTCTTTTCTCTCTGGGGTGAGTGAAGTAAAACAAAATGTAGTTAGGACCTCAAAGATACTGGAACAAACCCAAGGAGACACTTGTGGCAGAAAATATACCAGTATTCTAAACCATGAAAATGAAGCCTATTTATTTAAAATTATATTCACATATTAATGCAAGGACACAGGCTGAGTAGTAGAAAAAGCCCTAAAATTTCTTTAATCTGCCTGAGGGAGTGCAGTTTTAAAATGAGCTATGGATTGTGTCCCAATGTTTGCCTGTTTTCTGTCCATATCCTTAAGAACATATGACTGGAAATTATTGTTCACGTTATCTCTTACATTAAATTCAGGCCCTTGGTGTTGCAGGGCAA
This sequence comes from Limosa lapponica baueri, assembly GCA_002844005.1. Classification (NCBI taxonomy): domain Eukaryota; kingdom Metazoa; phylum Chordata; class Aves; order Charadriiformes; family Scolopacidae; genus Limosa; species Limosa lapponica. The sequence goes on along the minus strand of KZ505651.1, from coordinate 1,159,395 downwards.
AGATGTGTCCAAGCCTCTTTCAGTGTATCAAGATCTGTCTTACACGTTTCCTTTATCTTAAGGCAACCTCCCCTACACTTGGCAGTTACCCCAATTAGCTTTCAATATGGGAAAATCAGGTGGCATGGTTGTGAGAATACCGGTGCCTTCTGCACGTTAGCTTTCCATATGTAATTGTCAGTGAAGCCACACCAGTGATAGTAACAGCAAGAATTTTTAGAAAGTTACAGAAGCAGGGTCTAAGTTCATACAGCACTCAGAAAAGCCTAGGGAACCACCCAACTGACCAGCCACTAGGAGAATAACTTAATTACTTAAACATAAGCATCTAGCATCACTGAGGAGGTGCAAGGATATCCTGATCTGCTTCCAACTGTCTGTCCAGAAAGGTGTAGGTCTCCCATTTGTCTTGTGTCCTACCTCCCAGTCCCAGATACCTTAGGGCAACTTAAATAGTATTAGGCACCTGCATATGAGGAACTGAATGGATCCTGATACAGGTACAGCAGCATGAGCAGAGCAGCTGTTTATGTTGCTCAAGTGGAGCCTAATGGGAGTCTAGGCACCCAGGTTACATACGGACTCCTAATGTGGCCACCTCTCGTAAGTGACGATTTTAAACAGGCATGAGGAACTGCATTAAAATTTATTTTGTGTGCTATATTTCCTGGAAGATTAATTCACTCTAGAATTTCATTCAGCTAACCCATAATTTTCTACAGATTAATAAAGTATCTCCACCTTAGTTACAAAGCCACTTTACTCTTCCTGAGGGCTTTTTCCTCCCTAAAAAAACAAAAAGGAAAAAAAATGTTCTTCTTGTAGGACAGTTACGCCCAGATAATGAACCGGTATTTCACATCTACATTTAGAAGATCTATCAGTGAAGGAACTCCACTGCCAGAAAGCACCTCATTATTACATGCTGACATCCCTACGTATTTAAGATATTTAAGGATGTTTTTTTAAAAGCAATCCTACCGAGGTTATAATTTAAAATAAAAATCACCAGAAGAGGTTATTGGCAAGAGCAGCTGAAGGACCTGAAAGCAATCATAGTATTTCCCAAAGGTAACTTCAAAACTTACTTGTCAAACTTGTGAATTTGTTCTTCATTATAAGGAAGCCCTAGGATCAGAGCAGATGACAGATATTACCAGTTTAATTCTGTTAGTTGTATTTATGTAAAACTCCACTAAATTCACCCATTTCCTTTATGGTTTCCTCCTCCTACCCTGATAGGTAAAAGTGGTCATTTAGTTTTTTTTTTTTTTCTCCTCTTCAGTCTTGCAATTCAAATTTATAAGATTAATAGCGATGTTTCATTCATATGGGCTTTAAGACAGTACCTCACTAAGAAAGACCTAGAGATATATTCGCTGTTGCTGACTAACCTCCATTCCTACCGCAAATATCCTAGTGGAACAAGGACTGACCTGTCCTTTCCATTACAGTTTATGTTAAAAGCGAATCAAACAAGTTACTTACTTCGTTCTGCTTTGTCTTTTTTGAACTGATAATAAATATCTGTGATGGAACATAGCAGTGCCTGCAGCCTTTCTGGACTAGAGTGAGGAAAGGAAGAAAATGAGATATTTTATATATCAATTTAAGAACCTACTAATAAGTTTTATGAACTACAACTCAACGTAGAACTCAATACATACTAAAACAATTAATACAGTTACTCACCTTCTGTCTTTTGGATGCATGCCTTCCTGATTTGCCCAGGTGTCAGCCAGTAAACCACCAGGAAAAAGTTTGTTTTTGATATCTTGAAGACTAGTTTCTATTGTGCCCTGAGAGCTGGAGAGCTACGTAAGAACAAGAAAGTTCAATCTTACCATCGGGTAAGGTAAAAAATTACTTGAAGCTGAAAACAGACTGAACATGTTAATACTATAGACCCATTTGTTTCACTGACCTTCATTAAAGAAATATGCCCAATTATCTGCCTAGGCTTTGCTAAAAGTGGATAAAACATGGTATTATTGAAGAAAGAATCATCTTCAATGCTGGCATTTCTGTTAGTTAATATTTATTTTCTTTCAATGATAAGTTTCTACCTTTCATATAATCTCTACTTCTACATCTGTTCTTTTGGTTTGCTAAGAATTCATATAATGACTAACCACATAATTTATATCTTTCTTTCTCCACTGGTTCATACAACCTTCAAAACAAAAATGTACTAACCACCTTTTGCTTTTAGAATGGAGAGCTGTAGGACACCAGCATGTAAAGTTATTTTCAATTTTTCCTTACTTTTCTGGAAACATGATGCAAATTTCAAAGCAGATCACTCTGAAGTATGTTTGTGTATGTACCGTTTTAGAAAGCAAACAAAGTAGTTTAAAATTCTTTAAGGACAGGAAAAAAAACCTTCGAAGTAAAATATATGTCATGGTTATAATTTTTTACTTGAGTATGTTTGAAAATGAGACTCTGTTTTCAGGAACTTATTATTTTCACTACACTGGGCTAATAAAAAGATTTACTCTGTTTTCAGTAAGATATCCACATCTCAGTATTTTAAAACTGGCAGTCTAGAAATGACTTTGAAAATTCAGAGCTGTTATTCACAGAAAAACCTGTGTTACTGTGCATTTGGCTATTTCTTTAGAAACACCATTTTGAGAATGACACAGGCTTTGCAAGATACTTACACGCAACAGTTTTGTGTGTATCTCTGAAATTTCATCCACTTCGGATGCTTCCAAGTTGATCTGCATCAAATTCTCATATCTGACCACAAGAAAAGCACATTTAGAAAAGAAAATAAAAAAGCATAGTTAGAAAAGAAAATTAAAAAGCAGTGAATACACTCAAAATATTCCTTGACTCTAGAGATCAATACTAACAACTTTTCTTTTATACGAAGTACAGTATCTGTCAAGCAGCAACCATGAAACATGAACAACCTTAAATGGCCATTAACAATGGAAACATTTAGTTATGAATATTTATTTTTTTCCCTATATTTGAACTGCTAAGTAGTTTGAAACTTCCATTCCTGACTTCTTTATTCTGTTCTTATTTGTACTTGATGGGCAGTGGAAAATTATTTTCTCTCAACAAATAACCTTTAAAAGGTTACCAAACTAAAGTTACTGAAAGTAGTCAATGACACACAACAAACTAGTGCTCCAGTGCACCAAAATACTCTTCTGTGGAAACTTATTGGAAAGGATAAGTTACAAAACCCTTGGGTTGTTTGAGTTACCAAAACCTTAAAGGCTGTGTTAGTAGCACCATCTATTCATATTGATACTTTCCACATGGTCATAGCTCAAGTGCCAAATAAATCATTCAGGATGATATTCTTCCTGTTGAGTCTCAGCACATTTTATTTTTTAAAAACACCATCGAAACCAGCTCAGCTGCTTTCAAAAAAAACCACGTACTTTGCTCAAGTTCAATATTTTGTTTACCTTTTCAAATAAAAGCTTTGCATTGTCATGCTTTGAAGCACAGCCTTGAAAAGGGAGGACAAACGAGAGGACACGTCCTTTGCTAACTCCACAAAAGTCTTCTTGAAGTCAAATAAACTGAAAATCCTGCCCCTTCCTAAGAGGCTGAAAGACCATGTGCAAACACATAGCAAATTTCTGTTCACATGAGAACTACTCCAGTTCGCAAGTGAACATAATTTTTGTTCAAATTGCTGCTCTGAAATACTGGTGAATGCACTAGAGTCACAAATCAGAACCTACTGCAGTTTCTTCTGAGCTCTACGTCGCTTTGTTCTGTGGGGACCTGGCAGAATGCAGAAAGAAGCTAACTGAATCAAATACAGAGTGAACAAGAACCAGTCCGGTCAACTAGTGTGTATTGGCTTGAAGGAAAGTTTGGATTACAGCCCTGATCATCTGTAACTAGGCTACACAGGTATATGGTTATCTTGCTAGTTACCAACTTTACTAGTTTCAACACTGTGGTGTTTTTTTTTTTAAAGCAAGTACCTTAAAGCCCATGTTTGGGCTTTAAACTACATGTTTGGCATGCACACAGTAACTCTGAAAAATCCATAGGTGTCCATAATTACTACATAAAAGCTGTTAAATTTGCATATGCATAGCAGCTCCAACATGGTTTAAGTCTATTCTTAAGATATTCTGCAAACCCAATGGCTCTACATCACATTAATCATCTTGTGAGCATCTACATTTTCAGAGCAGCGTGGAATCAAGTTTAGAGAATGCTATGACCAAGACAGCATCTGGGGGAGACTGGCAGTAGGTTGACCTGAATAGAAAAACAATTACCTACAGGAGAATCCTATGAAGAGCCAGGGTTTAAAGATTGTATCAGACAATCTTTAAGGATAACACACAAGGATAACACACCTTAAAGACGGAGCTAATGCTAGTCTGTGAAAAGACTGAACAAAACACTGCAAGGACACTTTAAAAGTAGAAAGGAATGCAACTGAGAATTGGAGACTGCATGGGACTTGGAGATGAAACAAAGATCGGGAGTGAGAAAAAACATGGAGGGAGAATTCAGTTGGTGCAATTCATCTCCTATAGGCAGCACTTGACTGAAAGAGGTAGGGCAGAAGAGTCTGACATTGACATGGAAAACATTTGCTTCCTTGGAACGGAAGACAAGAGAAATAAGTGTCTTCTGCCATCTTTGAAAACTGGAAGACTTCTAGGGTAAAAGATTACAATTCTTTAGTTGTTCCTTACTATAAATTTTGTCAGTTTTAAAGAAAGCACTCTAAAAAGAAAAAAGAAAAAAACAAAAAACTATCTACTACATAGATCTAAATGGGTCCATAGGGGCAACAGTGAGATTCTGTGATACAGACCTCTGCCATTTGAATTTGAGTTTTGGGTTGTTTTCTGTTTCGTTTTTTTCTTTTTTTTTTTTCAGTTGCTGTATGTTGTATTTCAACATTAAAATTCCTTCCATGCAGAAAATGCTATGGTCTTAAAGCTGTGAAAGGGGCAGTATTTAAAGTCACTCTGAGTAAATACATACAAGCAAACTCAGTGACAAAAGCACTAAATCACTAATGAAAGAAAAGCTACTCCATTCTTTGTCCAGGCTTTACTATAGCTTCTAAAGTCAACGACAGCAAATGAGCAGAGTCAGAGAAGAAAGAAGTAAAAGAACACATAAAATTACTACTCAATAGTAATGACTTGTTCCCACTAGGTTAGGCAAAATTAACGCTCTAATTTGAGTAAATCATGTTACTAAATCTGCTTAAGTCAGTGCCATCAGCAAATCCATGCAGATGTAAATTTAACTTTTATATGCAAAACCCCTGTAAATAAACATAACTTAAAATACTGCTGTCATTAAGAATGATAATGAAAAATCAATGCATTCAAGTGTAGTGCTTCTACTCACATTTTCTCAGCTTTCTCAATGTTTCTGCTGCAGAAATCCAGTCTGATGACAACCTCTGTCTTTTTATGAACCATTTCGTTGTAATCATCCTTGATGATTTCACTAAAAAAGTGGAGCATTAGTCTATAGCAAAAGTATTCAACTGCCATCTTACCAGCAATCAGTAATACAATACTATACCTACAGCAATAACTGCTAGTAAGAATTGCTTTCAGTTAGAGATGCATTAGTATAATCCTCATATAAACCTATCTTGTGCAAGCTGCTCAATTGTACCTGCGTGTTACGAGAGGTTAGACTGAAACCATCCACAGAAGAAAGTGAAATTGCAAATACCTAAATCTTATTGTCAGAAAAAATTATTTTTGTTTCCTTAATGACAGAAAGAAGGAAAAAATTCAAAAAGCATATTCATATATGAGTAGTAAAGAAAACCTCCCAAGATACTGGGAGATCACAGAATTGTGTATTGATAATCAAGGCATATCTCAATAAAAAAACCCACAACAATAAACGTGCAATGAAATTCAATTACTTACATTAGCCATCGTATTCCTTTTCGCATCAGCTCCTGGTAAAGTAGCAAAGAACTGGCAACTCTACAGGCATAACATACGATACCTGTTACTGCCTGGTGGGAAAAACAGACACCATTAGTACTAATCTAGCATTCTCTTAACAATTGTTTCAAGTCAATTAATCACAACAAAGCAACACAGATTAATAAAAGAAAGAGCAACATGAAGATGGTAGTTTAAAATGCATAATTTTGCCCAAACTTTAGTCAGGAGATAACCAAACACTCATTATGGAGGCAGAGCTAAACATGGGGAGTGAGTTTTTCCAGTTATGCTGAAATATCTGTTAGGGATGAAAATAAGTCTCTTATAAACGAAAATAACACCACTTACTCTCAGGATTTACTTTAATTTCTGGAAAGTCACAAGTACATTTCAAGTTTAGGAATTAAACACATACGTTAAAAGGAACTTGTAAAAAAATGACACATTCTTATATTCTAAGAGTAGGGACTCTCTTCATTCACCTAACTCCACTTATAAATTTGCTGCATAATTTAGAACTGTGAACTGTTTCAGAAATGATAATTTACAATTTTTTAAATAATTACTACCAACTGATGACTTTCTGTTTATTAATTCTGAAGACTAGACCTCTGGTATTCAAAGAGACATACGCTTTCAGGACTACCAGGCCTGAATACAAGGCTCCTCAGCAGCCAGTATTTTATAGGCATAGTATAAATGGTGGTCACAAAGTCAAAGCATGGCAACGCTACAGTCAGTAGTTTTAGATAAATGACCAAAAGAATGAAACATCCTCTACTTATTTCCCACAGATTCTGAAAACCTGCAAGAGAGGCAAAAAAATTCCACTCTCCTGCAGAGTCCTACAGACTTCTCTCTATTGAGAGAAAGATGACAATTATTTTTCTTACGTTAAGTTTTGCACCATCATAGGGAATGCTACAGATTTTCTAGCTAACTCCAAAGTGGCAGGCTCCTTTTCCCCCATCACTGAATTATGCAGTAACAAAGCACTTGGACTTTAGAAGGTTGTTTTGGGGGTTTGTTCTTTTTTTAAAAAAATATACAAACATATTTTGTATACAAAGCATGGCTTTAATATACTTTTGGAGCCCTTGTGAACAAATGCATTTCTGTATATCAGCGTCCTCATTAGCATATTAAAAATAGTTTCATTAACATTATTCATCTGAAAATCAAGTAGCTTCCATTTCAGTATCATTATCTGAGACAGGTATATAAATTAAACTCATAATTACTCACTTTAGCCATACTGGCATCCCCATCCAAATCGTAACGTTGATGTACTTTAGGAAGTAAAACTGAAACACAAAAGAAACATCTGCATTTTCTTATTTTCCGTAAGAGACTCAAGAGTTTCCCCTCCCCACCCTGAATGTTGTTTTTATGTGTGTCTAGATGGATTTTCATCTAATCTGGTCTGTTTCATCTTTTACTGCCAAGCCTTTTAATATTGTGTGATCCTCATGTACACCTTCAAAACCAACCTTTGTCTTAAATGCTTTAAGTAACTTGGTGTCTTCAGCAAACTGTCCTCCACTTGATTTTTCAGTCACTTTTGAACATGCTGCACAGCACAGATTTCATGCAGGTGTCGACTAGCGATCTCTCTCCATTGAGAAAGCCAACCATTTCTTTTTATTCTTCAGCCCTGTGTTTGCCTGCATGGGAGACCGTTCCGTCTTATCTCATGGCTGCTTACTTTCATTGAGACTCTTAAGGGCAGGACTTCACCAAATAGTTTTTTAAAACCTAGGGTAGCCTCTATCAATTTAATCTCCTTTGTTCTCATGTTCATTGGCTCCTTCAGAAAGCTCTGATGCAATATAAAGGTCCTGTTGATCCTTCCACAAACAGCTCACCTACCCACACTCTTCAGCACCTCTGTGTGAGTGCCAGCTGGCCCCAGCAGTCGGTATGTAGGACACACGGACAAAAGCAATGCTGATGTCTCAAGTGAAGGCACATCCTTTAGCTCATCTCTTATAAAGAAGGGCTCTGGCAAAGGGCCCTCTATACGCCTCTCAGTGACAAATGGAAATGCAAAAACTTAATTTCTCTTTTTTTCTGTTATGGCATTACCTTATCTTCCAAGCAAATGTAAGTTGTTAAAACTTCCTCTGTTAACTGAAAGGCTAACCACATTCATGACAAATGAAAAAAAAAGGGAGGCAAAACTAGAATTTCCACTTAGTGAGTAACGGAACAAAAGAACAAGCTTTGAATTATGTTCTATAATGTTTCTTTCTACTTTTTCAAAGCGTCATGCTTAAAAAATTTCAGAATTCCATATGCACCACTACATCTTAACACACAAATGCTCAGGTTCACAGTATTATCACTAGGAACATTACAAGCAGCTACTGTTTCTGTAAAAATATGCTGGATACTTAGCATTTTTGAAAAAAATTGGACTGCATACTTAGAACTTCAGGCATCAACAGAGAAAATTTTCAAAAATTATATCTAAGACATAAAAGACATTAAAAATAATTAAATAACCCAAACTATTTACAAAGGATATGTATAAGAAAGGGGAAATGACTTTCATATACCTTCTTCATAGATTAATCCGACAATGTTCACAGCCTCCCTGCTTACTACAAAGATAGGATTCTCCTCAGTCGTTCTGGGGAAGTGCTGTGCCAATCTGCCAGGCTCTAGTATTAAACGCCGACCTTCATATAGTAGTTCTTGATTCTGAGATGGTATTTTTGTCTGTTTGTAGACCAACTCATGAAATATAGCAGCTCTATAATACAAGTAGTACATTCAATAGTAGTTAGACTCAGTTCAACAATTCAGATTTTGTATTACTTAAATAAAAATTCCTTTAACTTCTGATTAATTAAGAACTACTTTTATACATAAAGCATTTCACTTATAAGCAGAACAAAAAGCAGCACGCTGCCTAAGACTTCAGGTTGCTTTGTTACAAAAATAAATGCTATTTCCTGCACAATATCAAAATTCCCTTTCTACCCCTGATTTTCCACCAAAGCATGTCTGTGTAAACAAACTTGCTTTGGCCTGAAGTCTAAAGGTCAGCAAAAACAGGCAACACCAGATGCAAGGAAGGAAGCATACTTTAGTTGTCTGAGGCATACCCATTTCTTCAAAGGAGATGGATGTCTCTCTCCAAGAGAAAAGTCTGGTGTTTTACATGTAAAAAAGCACACACCTTAAATTCAGCCTGTAAACTGACAGCCAGATTATCTCCTAGAACAGCAGTGATAAGGAAGACTAAAGACAATTTGGTATTTTATTTCCAGCAATCAATGGATACAAGGTGTAAGAATTTATAACAAACCTTCCCTCCCTGCCAAAAAACCCCCCCAAAACCAAAACAACAAATCAACAAACAAAAAAAACCTCTAAGAAAGAAAAAAAAACCCTTAAGCACACTAACAGGAAGGACAGTTCACCTCCTGTGCAGCACTAGTACACTGTCACTTCTTGATACTACAACTAGTATTCAGTTAATCATAAATAATAATAAAATAAATTAAAAAAAATAAAGTACAAATAGCAATTTGAGCTGCAAGCAACAATACTCTGCAGAAAACAATACTTGGGCTCTCTCAAAATACAAATTACAGAGTAGAAAAATTGGAAAAGGCCAGAACTGTATTTATACATTTGATGAAATAACTGTATGTGTTCTCATATTGGAGAATAATGTATGCTTTGTATTATCTGTAATAAGACGGAGAAAAGGCACTTATTTTTGTACCAAATTCTAAACCCGACTTTACAGCTTTTAACTCCAGCACTTGATGATCATAAACTGAACTCCATATAACTCAGGATCCTAAATCGTACCAGTTACAACTTCAGAAACCCTGTGAGAGTTTCACGTCAGACAGATGTGTACATTTTGTATTCTTGAGGACACCATAAGAAAAGCAACAGTTGAACATAGTCTCTGGAAAACTACTTTGTAAATAAGTAACATATACAAATGCAGGACGAGTTGGTATCCATTATGAGCACAGACACATTGTAACATGTCAAGGATTAAGTCTGTGTTCTGCCACTGATTAAGACCAAGTTTAAGATCAGTTGATTTGACCTTCAATTATTTTATTTTTATTAGAAATATTTTATGATCAACATGCTTCTATGCACTGTGAATACACAGAATTACGCTTTCACTTCCTCAGATAAACTGCCAAGGAAAGGGTACTGAATTTGTAACACTGGTGAACTCAGGTGACAGTCATGTTTGCCTGAACAAGAGCAAAGAAATGAAAACAGAGAGAGAGCACACTTACGTATTATAGCTGTGAATATAAACTTTATGCAAGGTCATCTGCTGCAGTGAAAAGATGTGGATTATTATTCGGTGCAGTACGTCACTTGTCTCTGCAAAGAACTGGTCAAATCCCCAGCATTTTTCCTGGTCTGCTTCAAGAATATTCGCAAGGACAGGAGTAAGCAGTACTTGCAGACCCCTAGAGGACACCAGGAAGAGACAAGACAACTTGGGTCTACTTGGATCTTTTCACCTTGTAGCCAATTGCAATACTTCACTAGATTTCTCTCACGAATGCAAATCTATTACCCCTTAAAGAATATCCAGAGCCTTTTTTTTTTTTTCTTTTTTCTTTACTGAACAACAAAATGTTCAATGGTAATATTTATTACTTTTCATTAATACACATACTTACTTTATCTCTTGCCGATTTAGGCTCAACTATCAAATATTTTCTCCTTGGCTTTTGACAAATTTCATGGGCATTGGAAAAACGGCGTGCAATTTAAAAAGTCTACATTGTAGAGCTAAGGTCACCTTCTACCACTGCTGGGCAGTAGCCTTTTACCCAGCTCGCCCCACACGCTTACCACAGTTTATCACTCTGAAGGAAGCTACTACCATTTATGGTTTGCTGGCTCAGCAGCTCGTGTGAGCACACTGTGTTGCTTTCAATCAAGATCAGCTGGGTTAGCAAAGGCTCATTATTTCAAATTGTCAGCACTACCAGAATTCTTCCTGATTAAGATGGGGCTAAGTACTCCACACATGCAGCTCAACTGCTGCAAAGAAAAATGTGCAATTATTGTTTTACAGTCATTACTATTCTAGAAGAAAGGCCAGCTTAAATTTTTTTATTTCTACTTTGAGAATCTGAATTGCAAGGAACTTTATGGATCCTAGTCCTGTGTTATTACAAACAACTTCTTCAAAGTTTTAACATTACGAACACATCAAGCCTGAATCCACTGGTAAAACTGGTAACAGTTTGAAGCAAGTTCCAGTTGCTTATAAGCACATTGAAGGCCTCAGAGTTCAGTGGATGCTGTGCTCAAACTCACTTTAGTACTAAACTTATAACAGTAAATACTATTTAAATGCTACTTGAAAATATTACTCTAAACAGATGTTTAATGAAAAATCTGCTTCCTTCATTTTTTAGAGCACTACAATTATGTGCAATAAGCAGAGGAAACAACTGAGCAGTACCATGAAACATATATATAAATTGCATTTGGATGACTCATTTGGACAGATGGGAAGAAAAAACACTTGATAACCTAATAGTTATCTACAGATAGATAACTATCTATAGACAGATATCTATCTATAGAATAGACTGTACCAATCTACTAGAGAGTTCAAAGGAGACAACTGCAACAGTCAGATCTCTGTTCCAAACACCCAGTCCTGAGAATAACTGGAAAAACCCAATCAAGTAGCACTGAAACACTTTGTGAGAAGTTCAAACTTACTTTGAAAGACTACAAGAAACAGGCATCTCCCAACTCCATTCAATTGGTCCATTTTCTGCTTTCTGTATTCCAGAAATAGCACCAGAAGGCTTTCCAGTGATTATTTTATACCTGCGATATATTATAAAAATAATAGAGACTTAACTACCACCTCTTATACATAAATAAGTCTAGTAACTAATCCTCAAAGATGTATCAATAATACAAATCTAGAAAACAGACTGGCCTAAACTTGTAGGTGGTGCAAAAATTAGGAAGTTTCACTTACCAGCTGACACAGTGATGCTAAAATAGCAGACAATGAAAAGGAAACACTTTGGGCCATGTTGGAGAAGTAACTCTCTCTACCTCAGATTTGGGAAAAATTTAGGAGATTTTGAGCACCACTGAAGAAAGCTGAACTTTTTTTTCACAAGTGTTAATTAACCAAAGCCAGATTTCCAAGGTATTTTCAATTTAGGCATTTACATGACTAACTTCTAGCATGTTCCATGGCAAGAGATGACATTTAGCCACCACAAAGTCACTTGGGGATAAAGAAGGCTTTGAGAAATTACTTTAACTTGGAAACATCTAACAATTTGGATACAATTTGTCATTGTCTAACTGTGTACTGAATAGGCTAGTATTTCTCAAATTTCTCATGAAACTAATCAGGAGCAATAGGCTTTTTGCAACAGAAAATTTCAGTTGTGCATTTTGGGAGGATGAGGTACATACAAAACATACTGCCTTGCTTATCTCACAAGCAGATACAATAACAAGAATGCCTGTGGGATAATCACGGGATGGGCAGTTCCTTAAATTAAGAAAACTGGACTCAGCTTTGCAAGGAGTAACAGAACAGAAATGTTACTGGCCTGTTGGAGTTCTCAAGTACCACCTTGCTTTATTTTTTAAATGCAACACACAAAACAACAACAAAATAGAACTAAACTAAGATGAAACAGGAATTAATTCCAACCAGCACATCATAAGACACAACTCGTAGTTCCCATTCAGGAGCTACCCCTGTTATCTTCAGCCACAGTCCACAACTCTGCTACTCCAAAAATGTCAGTCTCATGGGAGCACAAGCATTTCAAGACTGCCCAGGAAGACAATCATTTAAAGGACAACAAAAATTTTCAGCACTGAGAATCCATTTCAGAACACCATAATTTTGCTTGAATATCCAAGTTACATACACCACACTGCAACAGACCAGCCTAGTGTCATGGTGAAGGAAAGATGTGTGGAAACACATCAGTATTTTGGGGGAGCTCTGATGCTTAATTCAGGTCTTAAGGTGCCACACAGTAAAATCCCTGTTGAAGCAGAATGTTTGTACTGGTTTTGGCTGGGATAGAGTTAATTTTCTTCATAGTAGCTCATATGGTGCTGTGTTTTGGATTTGTGACCAAAACAGAGTTGATAATGATGGGATGTTTTATCCATTACTAAGCAGTGCTTACACAGCATCAGGGCCTTTTCTACTTCTCACACTGCCCTGCCAGTGACTAGGGTGTGGGTGGGCAAGAAGGTGGAAGGGGACACACCGGGAGAGCTGACACCAAGGGATATTCCATACAATATGACATCATGCTCTGCAAGAAAAGATGGGGAGGGAAATTTGCCAGGGTGGCAGCTGCTCAGGGACTGACTGGTCATCAGTTGGCTGGTGGTGACCAACTGGAGTTTTTTTTTTGCATCATTTGTTTTTCTTGGTTTTGTTTTCCCTTGGGTTTAGAGGTGGGGCATTTTTGTATGGGTTTTTTTTATACTTATTAAACTAACTTCATCTCAGCCCACGAGTTTTCTCACTTTTACCCTTCCAATTCTCTTCCCCATCCCACTGTGGGGGAGTAAGCTAAAAGCTGTGTGGTGCTTAGCTGCCTACGGGGGTTAAACCACAACAAAGTTAAAGAATGTTTTTCCTTAAATATTTTCACTATTTTAATGTTTACACTATGTGTGTAGGATTTCTTGATAACAAGTATTTCATGGACTGACTTAATTTACAAACAGATTAAATTCTCCTTCTAAATTACCTACATCACTTCCTTGTTTCTACGAGGTCCTTCAAAAGGTCGGAAAGGCAAACTCCCTGTTGCAGCATGGTAAAAAGTCACCCCTATGCTCCACAGATCAACCGTTGCTCCGTACTTTTTCTGATGCTCTTTCCTCAAAACTGCTCGCTCATACATATCAGGATGCTAAAGAGAAAAAAAAAACATCAAAAAACAAACAGAAAAAAAAGAAGTTAGAACTGCTTTATGAACAATATAAAGAACAAAACCGAAATCTATCATTTCACAGCAAGATAATTTGTCATTCTAAACTTTCAGATGTTTAACTGACAAGCAAAATTAGCTTGTATCACAGAATTTGCTTAAGTTATTCTGACAGAGTATCAGAAAAGTGCTCCTAGGTAAGATAGCCACTTCTATTAAAGGTTTGCAAAAAATATTTTAAAATTTAGCTAAAGGTTGCCTACTAGAATAAGACACCACTAGAGAAGAGCAGAAAGCCAGTATCCCTCCAGATGATTTTGAAACAACAGAAACCAAACTAGAAAAAGATCATAGCAGAGGAGACTATCAGTTACGATACTAAATGTGGGAAAATATGGCAGGAAGAAAATTATGCCTAACATGCTTGTATTGATGCTTCTCTACTTGTCTCTCTTCAGTTAACTGAGATATCAAGTAAGTGTATCTTAACTACACCTAACACCATCCAAATAGCTTAAATACAAACTGAAAAATATCTACAGAATAAAGACAAAAATGTTCATAACTAAAATACTACTGTTCTTCCTTTCACACAAAGCAACAATGGAAGTTGGACCTGGAAATTATTTAAAGGCTACTGTGCTCAGATAAGCAGCAGAACTGGCAAGATCTGAGATGGAAAAGGTGGAAAGTTATAAATGCAATTATAATACACAGGTTTAAACGCTAATTCCCAACAGTCTGATTGTCACCTATCCAACTCTCATCATGAAGGGCCACAGGCTTCAAACATTTCTTCAACAGAAAGTGAAATCATATGGGCTTACTAAATATTCTTCTGTGCCATAGAGAGAAACAAATTGTTCATCATCTTCGAGTTCTCTTGCAGCACCAAAGTCTGTAAGTTTGTAAACAGACTGACCATCTTCACCTATAACACGCATTATATTGCCTGGTTTGATGTCACGGTGCACTATTCCATTCTCTCGGAGATGATTCATCCCAGCCACTTCAATAAAAAAAAAAAAAAAAATACAGAATTTATATATGCATCTTGACATGGACTGCACAAGCACTGAATTGTAGCTGAGGCTAGGAAGACATATGTGTTTTCTTTCTCACTGGGAAACAGGAACGAGAAAGGATGCTCAATTAACAAAAAGATCAGGACCAGAGAATACTCTAAGCATTTTTGCCTTTCTTCTTTCAAACAGCTAAATTACAGTATTTCTTGCTCTCAGCAACATCCTTCACATAAAGTAAGGGAGGAAAATTTTGTAACAGGCAGACACAGGTAAACCTCATTATTTTTGTAATTTACTCTTCTCAATTTCATTATCACTAGGAATCAGTCCAACATGTGACAAATAATCTTGAAACAAACAAACAAAAAGAGAATTATAGGGATGCGTTAAACAGAAATGGCTTCTTGATGCAGCTATCTATACCAATATAGACATAAATAAAAGATCTGACTCCATATGACCACATTAATTTGTTCAATTATAGAATCATGGAATTGTTTTGGTTGGAAAAGGCCTTTAAGATCATCAAGTCCAACTGTTTACCTAACACTGCCAAGCTATCACTAAACCATGTCCCACAGCACCACATCTACATGTCTTTTAAATAATTCCAGGGATGGAGACTCAACCAGTTCCTTGAGCAGCCTGTTCCAATGCTTGACAACCCTTTCTGTGAAGAAATTTTGCCTAATATCCAATCTAAATCTCCCCTGGTGCAACGTGAGGCCATTTCCTTTTGTCCTAATTAGCTGACAATCATTCAAATTCCTCCTCTCTTGTTTCAAGATAAACAAGTGTAAGTTTGTTTCAGTCAATGAATTAGACTAAACAGCAAAGTCTACATACCCACATCTCTCAAAACAATTAAGAACTCAGACTCTGGCAAACCAAAGGCATTAGATGGCTCCTCTAAAACTGTACATAAACTCCCACATGGACAAAATTCCATAACTAGTACTTTGTGTCTAGTCGTTGTCTGGAAAAAAAAAAAAAAGGTAAGTCTGTGACTATTGTGAAAACAGTATCAGAAATTACTTATAACCACAGGATCTTACTTTCAAAAAATAAAAATAAAATCTGTAGCTAGATCATAAATCCCATTCTGGTGATCTTCATCAAAAGAAACACAGGTGAATTTTTATATTGTTTCACGTATTCTAACTTGGAGAGGGAGAAAAAAATTAAGAAAGCCTCAAGTTCTAGGCGCTTAGAGGGTTGACAACAGTATTGATAGGTGGACAAACGAGAAACTGCAGCACAGGAGAGCAGACAGCAGCAACTGTCCTTCTTTCCTCTTTACTAATCTCAGCATCTGGGTCATTTCAACAAATTGGTCTCGGTTTCGGCACAACTACTGCAGTTCATATTAACATACAGTTCTACATGTCCTCTGTCTTTATTTCAGTTGGTTGCAAAGCAAAAGCATAAAGTGGTCAGGATTACTGAAACACTTCCAACTATCAGTATGTATTAAATATGTAAATATTGTAAATATATTTAATAAATATATCAATATATATTATATAATTAAAAAATCCTAATTCAGGATAAAGCTTAGGACAGTGGGTCCTCAAAACAACTTTGAAGAATCCTAACTTGTGCCTTAACACTGAAAGCAAGTATATTCTTTCAGCAGCAACAACAAAAAGAAAGAAAAAGAATAAACAGTGGTGGTCAGGTCAGAGTATTTATATCACCATACATGTTACCATTCTTTAAAAATGTAACTTCATCCTCTGCAGTTAAGGATAAAGCAAAAAGACAGTACTATGGTTACTACCACGCATCTCAGATCACAACTACAACAATTCATTACCTCTTCTTCGATGGCAAACAATTTGACAATGTTCTTATGATTTAGTTTCTTCAATACTTCAAACTCTCGCATCTGAACATCCACAGGACGAAGGAAACTTATACTGTTAAATACTTTGACAGCATATAAATCCCCAGTTTTCTGTTCAAAACAAACAAATTACTAATCAAACAGAAGTGTAAGTTTTTAAACATACACATATCAGTTATCCAAGTATTTTGAGATCTTCCATTGTGCATATGAGCCTACACAGATTACAAATAGATCAAAACAGTATTTTGTGTTAAGGTGGAAGTTAAGATTCTACTTAAAAAAATTATGTATATATTGGCTTAGCTTAATCTAGACTAGAAGCAAACAGACTAGCAGAGTGGAAACTCAACATTAGCCCACAAAATCTAAGTGCTTTTAAAATAAGAATAGTTAGCATTAGAAAGGTTACACATTTAAGAACGACCCATAAACTTAGCTGAAAAAATAATTTTTCAGCAAGAGGTAAGACACATGCAGAAATCAGTGAGAGACACGTACATACTACAGTTTAGAATCTTGGCCTGCTTAGGTTAAAAGACAACTTTCAGAAGCTGAATGTTGCTCTCTTTTTCTTTATTGCTCTGTTTATACTGATAAAGCAATATTTTGTTTTTTCAAAGAAGGCAGTATCAAGCACTACATACCACTCACACAAAAACCTGAAGCAATTCAAATGCACGAAACAGTGACAGGAGCACAGTCATGAGCTTAATCTTAAGTTCTCAAGTGAGACTAAGCCCCAACATGCTCAGGCACCTGCAGCAGCTGACAGTGCAACTCCTGTCCCTCTTAGGGGAAAGTACCTGTCTGCTCCCACTCTAAGAATAAGCTTACATTAGCACTCTTGTGTGCGACAGATTCTAAGGACAAAGCCTTCCTATGCTTAGATTAGGTGTTTTGGACAGAACGCTTACGGGCACCATTAATGCCCAGGTAAAAGCCTTCTCCCGTTGATGACGAGCTGCAGGTCATGCGCTCTGACCAGTGAGAGCCAAGAGAGGTGCAACCGTGAAACCATGAGCTTTACAGGGGAATCATTGTGTGTTGAAATTCGCTCACCCAGAATCGAGCATTAACTGCTAAGTTATTGCGTAGTGTTGCTTCACAGTTGAATGTGGAGCATAGAAAACACTGTAGCTTATATATAACTTCATCTTAATTTCACACAGACTGTCATTACTATAAGGGACCATTACTTTCAAAATTAGGCTTATCTTCATTTTTTGAGTCATACCATGAAATTCATAGGAATGGAAGGACCTCCATGAGCAAGGTCATTTTAGCTTCTCACTCAGGTTACAACATACAAATCAGTATATCATTTACATGGCAAAATCGCTAAAAGTTGTACTGTTTTGTATTGATTCTCAAGACACGTCACCAAGAAGATGGTAACCTAGACATGTATGAAGCACTGACTTTCAGACAAAGATTAACAGCAACTTCATCTGATATGATAATGTTAAGAACATTTCACTTACAGTACAAAATCATAAAAATCACATGAAATGAGTTTTAAAAGAACAGTGAAAAACTACGAAAAGAGAATTTAACAAAGACAAAAATAACATATCATGTAAAAAAAGATAAGACTTTTATTAATATTTAAATTCTTCAGGAAAGAGTATTATTTCCATAAAACTGAAGAATGAAGGAACAAAGAATTAATAACAGTTAATATTCTACAAGGACAAATAATATAATATTTTAAAAAATCTTCAGAAATAACCATCTAGAACTCTAATTCAATGGATGAATATTAAAAATTAAAAACTAAGTGTGAATAGTTACAAAGATATATTTGCTTTAGGCCTAAATCTTGAACAGTTTTTCATTGATTTCATGATGCTATTTACAGATGAAAAATTTTCAATTTTACATGTTATTCAGATTAGTAATTCCTCACAAACCTTATGTCGTCCCCGGAAAACATTTGCAGTAGCTCCCTGTCCTAGAATGTCAGACAACAGCCAAAGGTAATTTGAAGTGCTCTGCATCTTTGCTCTTTGATTAGACAGTTTTCTTTTTCACCTTAAAAACAACAGGTTAAATATATTGAATTATAATTTAGTAAAATACACAAAAGGAGCTTATTCTAATTAGAAGGAAAAAACCAAACCACCCAACTACAACTCCAAAGACATACAGAAATAATTAAGAACAACCAAGTAGAGAAATAAGAGGTGAAACAAAGAAACAAAGCCAAGCCAGCTCAACAATCAAAACTAAAGCCATAGACACAACACCTCACTACATTTGAGGTCTTTACTTCCCAAACTTTTCTGAAAAATCCCCTGGGAAAGCGAAAGCCCTATAATCCTGTACTGGGTTTGCGTGGCAAGGTTTTGGTAGCTGAAGGGCTACAGGGGTGGCTTCTGTGACAACCTGTTAGAAGGTTCCCCTTTTGTCCAATAGAGCCAATGCCAGCTGGCTCCAAGACGGACCCCACCGCTGGCCAAGGCTGAGCCCATCAATGGCAGTGGTAGCCCCCCTGTGATAACATATTTAAGAAGGAGGGAAAAAAAACCCTGTGCAACAGCAATTGCGGCTGGAGAGAGGAGTGAGAATATATGAGAAAAACAACCCTACAGACACCAAGATCAATGAAGAAGGAGGGGCAGGAGGTGCTCTGCTGGAGCAGAGATTCTCCTGCAGCCTGTGGTGAAGACCATGGTGAGGCAGGCTGTCCCCCTGCAGCCCACGGAGGCTAATGGTGAGGCAGATATCCACCTGCAGCCTGTGGAGAACACTATGCTGGAGAAGCCATAGGAGGCTGTGACTCCACAGGAAGCCCATGCCAGAGCAGGCTCCTGGCAGGTCTTGTGGACCCGTGGAAAGAGGAGCCCACGCTGGAGCAGGTTTGCTGGCAAGACTCATGACCCCATGGGGGGCCTGTGCTGGAGCAGTCTGTTCCTGAAGGACTGCAGCCCATGGAAGGGACCCACGCTGGAGCAGTTCGTGAAGAACTGCATGCAGCCTGTGGGAAGGACTTGTGTTGGAGAATTTTGTGGAAGACTGTCTCCCATGGGAGAGACCCCATGCTGGAGCAGGGGAAGAGTGTGAGGAGTCCTCCCCCTGAGGATGAAGAAGTGGCAGAGACAATGTGTGGCAAACTGACCGCAACCCCCATTCCCAACCGCCTGCGCCACTTGGGGATAGGAGGTAGAGAAACTGGGAGAGAAGGGAAGAGGAAGGGGGGAAGGAGGAAGGGGGGAAAGAGTATTAAGATTTAGTTTTTATTTTCTCATTATCCTACTCTTATTTTGATCGGTAATAAATTAAAGTAATTTCCCCAAGTTGAATCTGTTTTGCCCATGACAGTAACTGGGGAGTGATCTCTCCCTGTCTTTATCTTGACCCAGGAGCCTTTCCTTGTATTCTCTCTCCCCTGTCCAGCTGAGGAGGGGAGTGACAGAGCAGCTTTGGTGGGCACCTGGCATCCAGTCAGGGTCAACCCACACATCACAAATCCCTTTTCTGTTGTACACAGGTGTTTAAATGATACCGTAACAAAAACTATGGGAAAGAGTCAAAAACACATGCACTAGGTCTTTTGAAAATAAGCAAGACCTGTAATTGAATTCCACTTTCATAATGTTCGTAAGAACAGACACTAGCGATGATGGCAGATATGCATACAGATCTTTTAGATCACATTTGCTCTGGAAGTTGCACTGCAGTATAACTGTAAAGGAATCAGACCAATTACTTGCAAAAAGCCATTTTTATATGAGCTAGATAAAAGTCACAATTAACACAAGTATTTTTGGCTACTTGCTAGAACCGCCAATTACTACTGGAAGAAATTAAGGGACATTTCTCTCATTTCTAAAATTTCACATTTAGTATGACACATCATTTCTAGAGACACAGCCCAGCTTCCTGAAATGCAAACTGCCAGATACTCAGCTCTTCACAGATTCAAAGGAAGGAGAAAAAAAGTTTGATTAAATGAAAATGATTTAAAAATAATTAGAACTGCCAGATTTCTGCCCTTGCCAAAACAGGATCTGCAGGTGACTACCCATACCTTTTTGGTTTAATTAAAGCACTTATTTTGCCATTAAATCTAGAAAAAGGCTCTAAGAGCAAAGCTGTATCTAAAAAAATCTTAAGAGCGAAATACCAACCCGACCAGGGGAGGGTCCTACAGCGACAGCCTTTCCTCACAGCCTGGCATGGGACCCTGCATCAGCCTGCATTAATTGCCAAGAAACAGTTAACTGATACTCAAAAGAAACAAAAAAGCCTTTCCTGTAACTACTGGAAGAAGAGGTATGACAGAGTTTCCTGTGCATGTTTATTACAAGAAGGTGGCTGGCACTTTTTGAGAGCTCTTTGCTGCACAAGGTGACACCGCCAGAAGCCTCACAGCAGCAACATCATTTTTTAAAATCCAGATAAAGTTCTTAATGCCTAGAGAAGAAAGGTTTTATCTCAAATCTGAAGCAAATAAACGCCTCAAAAACGCACCCTAAAACCTTAGAACTCTTTAGAACAGAACAGTTAACTCTGACAAGACTATTTGCAACAGCAGAATAAGGTAATTTCTCCCAGCTAGCAGTTACTGTGGATGCCAAAGAGCTATCTATGATGCAGGCATAGAAAGTAAGGGAGATGTCTGTGAGGAAATAATGCAAAGCTCACTCTGTAAACAATTTGAAGAATCTCTGAATTAAAAAATTCCTCATAATTAAAACCCTGCATGCAACAAGCCAAGTAGCACATTACCAGTAAACATGCATTTTGTCATTTATTCCAAAGCAACATTCATAAGACCCATAGCAAGATGCAGAAACATAACTAATCCTTTCTAAGCAGACAGAAAGTGTGCAGAAGGATCAAGTAAACAGAGAGTTTCTTCAGTGATGTCTATTCAAATACTAAAAATTTTAGCAGATGGAATTAGAAATTTAGAGAATTACAGAACTTTAGAGATGGAATTATTATGTTGCCCAAAGTGATAGAGATGAGGTAGGTTATGTATGAGATCAGCTCTCTTCCTTTAACTTCCTTCTAATTAAATTTGCATGAAGATCAATGGGTGAAAACAAAACAAAAGGACAAGTCTGCAACATATGAACTTGAATATCATTCAATGGATTTTAAAAAAATCCAGCAAATTGCTAATGGGTTCCCAAGGTCTGGGTTTTTTCACTTGTAAAACTACAGATATAATTACGCCAATATTAATCCTAGGGTACATATCCAGCCCCAAAACAAAGTCAGTGTTGCACTATTACTCTATTTTTTTTGGTCAAAATAGTATTTTTATAATAAGAAGAAAGTCTATACTCTTTTAGCAGTCTTCACTTTAAAGGCATAAAGTCTCACTCAGCTTTGATTTTCATGTTCAAATTATAATAAATCTGATCCAATAACTTATATAATATGTTAGACCTCCTTTAATACCTTTCCTTTCTTAGGCTGATTCAGAACTGATCTTTGCTAAACACCCAGCATTTGTCGAGTTTTCACATCTTCCATTATCTTCCTAGATCAATTCACTTAAGAGTTTCATATTAAAAAAAAAAAAAA